>JAPMLY010002453.1:0-49295 GCA_026401115.1 Tetraselmis chui
ACCCTCTTCTCCCTCCTATCCCTCCTGGCCCATAACTCCTACACACCCCCTGAATGGTGCCATAGCACAACATGCCTACTACATAAAAAAGGGGACCCCACCCTCCTTGACAACTACCGCCCCATCGCCCTCATGAATAACCTTCTTAAGCTATGGACAGCACTAATCAAAGACGCAGGCTCGAAATATGCCGAAACTCACGGCATCCTCAGCGACCAACAGGACGGCTTTCGACAACACCGAAACATCCACGACGCCCTCTCCTCCATCATCATGGCCATGGAGGACGCAAAACTCCACAGCAAAGACATCTACGTCATGTACGCAGACTTCAAGGGCGCCTTCAACGCAGCCGACCACCGCATCATGTTCAAACACATGAGACAACTCGGTATGCCCTCCACTTTTGTTGATACATGCGAACACCTCTACGGAGTCTCATCCACAGACTACATTACACCGTATGGTCCCACCCCCTCCATAGACATTAATCGCGGAACCCTCCAGGGAGACACCCTCTCCCCCTTTCTCTTCACCCTCTTCCTTGAACCCTTTCTCCGATGGCTCACTGTGGGTAGCCGAGGCTACCGCCCAGGGCCCCCCGCCACTAACGTCGACCCAACAGAACCCACAGCCACATACCCCGGACACGGATTCGCCGACGACCTCAGCATAGCCACGGGCTCGACCCCGAACATGGCCATCCAGCTAAGGAAACTCTCCCTCTTCAGCGCCTACACAGGTATGACAGTCAACATCCGCAAATGCTGCATCACCGGCGCCCTTTGGCGTTCAGGAAACGCCCTCTCCCTTGCCAACATCACCCTCCTCGCATCCCGCCTCCAATCACAGTACATCACCATCAACTCCACCCCGGAACCCATCCCCTCCATCGGCCCCTCGGATACATACCGCGTACTTGGGGTCGAACTCAACACCTCCCTCACCTTCACCAAACACTGGCACGAACTCAAACGCACCACCACATCCCTCATCAACGCCCTCTCCTCCTCCCTACTAACCCAGTCCCGCAGAATTCGCGTCATCCGTGGCCTCCTCATCGGAAAACACTTTACCCTCCAACTCGGCCTCTTCAGCGACTCCCAATTGGACACCCTCGAAGGTCAAATATGCCGCGCCCTCCGATCAGCCGTCTCCTCGGTACGTAACCTCCCCCGCACTGCCCTCCACCGGCCCACCTCCGACCTCGGCTATGGCCTCCCCTCCCTCAAAACACATGCCGCACAACTCACCGTCTGCCACCTCCACAAAATACTGAACTCCCCCGGTTATAGGGGCCACATGGCCAGAGCCCACATTCACACCATCTCCACAACATACTCCCATTGGCCCACTGAATCGATAATGTCAGGCAGTCTATCCCCCCCCACACTCAGAAGCCTAGTGCGCGCCCAACGCGACGCCGGAACCAGGTTTCACAACATCCCCCCCCTCTCCCTCACCAACCCCATTGCCTCAACAATCCGCACCCACTTCACCAACCAGGACGCCACACTCCTCACGTCCCTCAGAGACAGAGCCACACACATCACAGACCCACACACATACAAACAAGCATACCACGAATTCTCCCCCCGCAAGACACACACCTCCCTCCTTCCCCGTCTTAACCCCCTCTGGCAAAATCACATAACCGACTGGTCACAAGTCCTCCTCCGCGCCACCCCTTCCTCCTTCATCCTCAAATCCTGCCAGTCAATCACCAAACTAACGGGGTCCAACACCTCCCTCACTATCCCAGTACGCCTTCTCGCCGCAGTCCTCACCGAACCCACCGACACTGTCCACAACCGCCTCCCCGTCACAAACCTCAACCCCAAACAAGCATCCCCCCCCACCACTCTCCACCCCTCTTGGGTTCCCCTCCTCACGCCACACCTTCCCCGCCCCCCTCACACTCTCTCCCCCTTCTCCCACTCCTCCCGCGCCAAAAAATACTCCCCCACTGCACCCTTCACACACATAGACACAGAATACCTCTCCCCCTCAGACCACCATTTCCCCCCCTGCGACGTGACGCGCATCATCTCCAAACACAAAGACACAGAATACGGACAAACCCAATACATGGTCGAATGGGCCCCGGAACACCTCACGGAATGGGATATACAACTCCAACTGGACGACGGCTTCCAACTCATCTCTTCCACCCCCACCTCGGTAAACCTACCCACCCCCACCCCCGCCGACTGCTCCATATGCCACAACCCTCTGCACTTAGAACCCACCTCCACCTGCAGCACATGCCCGCACTTCGCCGTCCATTCCCAATGCCGCCCCGCCCTAGGCCCCGCCTCATGGCAATGCGACTGGTGCGCTCGCGGCAAGCGACACGACCTCACCCGCCTCCACGAGGTCCAATGGGCGCCTTGCCTTCAACTACACGACACCATCAGTGAGACCCCCTCAGGCCCCACCGCCCTCACCGCATTTAACTCCGGCTTTGTCCCCTCCACCACACCCATCCTGCCAGAACCCGGACCGCCACCCTGGACACACCGCCTTATCACATTCAACCACACCCCCATCAACCCTGACCTCGACATGCTCCCAACCGGTAAATTCGCCATCCACACACACCCATCACTCCAAGACACAACCATCCTATGCACCCCAGACGGCCGCGCGGTAACCACCCTTAACGGCCCCCGCGTCCGCCACCTATACCAACTCTTCCGCCCCGACCTTTCCGACCACACGTTCGAAGAGGAGGTCTACAACCTCCTCACTCGCCTAGGCTCCCGCTCTGAAATCCACTCCCCTTCACCCGCCACCACCACCCGCAACAGATGGGCCACCAGAGAAGACCTCCTCTCGGCTCTCCATCAAACATTCCACATCCAGACAGAACTCTACTCAGACCCCCTCAATAAATCCATCCACTCGCACACCTACCACTCACTCTACCCCGAAGACATAGTCTTTTCATCCAGCGGCAGCAATGCCCCACACACATGGCAAGGCACCAACATAGCCAACCCCGAATACGACCACGAATGCATGCGCCGAGCCATGGAACATGCAATCACCAGCGCACACCGCACAGCCACACACACCCCCAGCGCTACCATCCTCATACTCCCCCGTTGGGAACACACCCCGTACCGCCACTCCAAATATATCAACTCCCCCTACACTCATCACCTATACACCCTTCCCAATGACGCGAACACCTTCTTACCCCCCGACCAGCACACAGGCCACCCCACCCCTACCCCATTCGGAACACGTTGGATGGTCGACATCTACCTCGTAGCTAACTCCCTCGCACTCCCCACCCTACCCTCACACACTGCCATGACCGCACTCCACAACACCCTCGAGTCCATATACGACACACACCTCCCGAACCCCACCATCACCATCCCACCTCCACACCTCACAGACTCCTACTCACCTCACTCCGCAGGCATATACTACTTCCCCTCCAACCCCACTCACCCCCTTACCTACCCCATCCAAGAACGCACACAACTAACATACTCCCCCACCAAAAGCACTCTTGCTTGGAACTGGCAGGACTTCGTATACACAGACGGCTCTAAAAAAGGAAGCAGCTCCCCTCTAGGGGCCGCAGCCACCCACCCAGCCTCGGACACCAACGTCAAAATCCTGGTGACCTCTACCCCTCCCTCCCATACTATCAATCGAGCCGAACTAGCTGGCATTGACATAGGCCTCCAACTAGGCCATACCCACCTCCTAACTGACAGTGCGTGCTCCCTCCGTCTCATACAAGGATACCTTAACTGCCCCTCCGCTTATAGGCATAACATCCACCGCGACACACTCCTCTCTATCACACACACCATCATCACCCGCTGCAACGCAGGCATCCGCACACATCTCGGGAAAATTAAAGCACACAACCACTCACTCGGCAACGACCACGCTGACGCACTCGCTAACCAGATAGCGGATGGCCAAACACCAAACACCACATACAACACAGGCTCCGACGTGTCCATTGGTCACTGGACCTGGCCTTACACCCTCATACCACAGACTCAAGGGGCACCCATACCTTACAAATACACAAACCTCAAAGCCGACGCACACACCCACAGCTGCAAACACACACTTACACCCCTCTCACAAACATCCAAACACGGCGCCCTCCTCGCCCGCGCCGCGGCAGACGGCGCCGACTTCACCTTCCACAAAAAACACGCAACACTCACCAACACCCAATTCACCCACAAACAAGAGTTCATATGGGGCGTCCACAACACCCGCCTCCTCACACACAACCCCACCATGAGATGTCCCATGTGTGGCCAATTCACCAGCAACGGCCACATGGCCGGTAACTGCCCTTCCATGTCTGGCCTAAGACAGGACCGTCACAACAGCGCGCTACAACTCCTACTCTCCCTCCTGGAACGCCACAACGGAGGACGCTGGGAGACTATCACTGCAGACTTCGGTAACAAACCCATCAAGTCCTTCACCCGCCCCACCCCCCCCCCACACCCCCCTCGACTGCCACCCTCCACACCCCACCCACATGCCCACCCGCCTTGTTGACGCAGACGAAGGTCTCTCGCCCGACTCTCTAACCTCGTGCCCCGCTATCCTCCCCCCCGAAATCCTCCCACCTGCACTACGTCCCCCGGCGCACAAACCCGATTTCATACGCCTCCTCGAACCTCGCTTCGTAGGTCACAACAACGGCCGCCGCCGATACTCATCTATCAGGAAAATACAGATAGGGGAATGGAAGTACTGCACCGACCACAACCTCTCCCACACAGCTAGCTTGATTAGGGACAAATACACACCCCTCGCAAACGCCATCCGAAACCACTGGCCAGGTACCGAAGTCGATATCTTACCCATAGTCATGAGCCGCACGGGAACCCCGCACTCGACCACCATAGCAAGTCTCACC
Source organism: Tetraselmis chui (assembly GCA_026401115.1). Taxonomy (NCBI): domain Eukaryota; kingdom Viridiplantae; phylum Chlorophyta; class Chlorodendrophyceae; order Chlorodendrales; family Chlorodendraceae; genus Tetraselmis; species Tetraselmis chui. The sequence continues at coordinate 4,913 of JAPMLY010002453.1, forward strand.
TCCCTCCTCACCCTCCGCACCATCCTTTCTTCACTCCACGCACACACCGTCCAATGGCTACATTATCTCCTCCTCGTCTACCGCACCAAATCACGCACGACCACTCGCCGAGCCTCCGCATAACGCACCTCCCCAAGCCATCCTTGCACACCGCTTTCAAACCGCTTCAGACCCTCCCCGGGGGGGAGTAAAACCCCCGACCACACTTGGAGAGGTTGGACATAGGTGGTTCACGGTCTAGCCCTGACTTGTAAGTTCCATGTTTGACATAGTTGGGAGGGCCCAGAGACAGCAGCCGACGCATCCGGCTTTTGGTGAAAAACCGGCGCATACGGTACATGTTGTCGCCCAGCGTGTGAGGCAAACACAAACGGGATTGCGTTCAACCTAGACAAGCTTTGAATATAGCTCAGGCCGCCCTCATATTTGGTGGTTGCGAGTTACTCAAACGCACGCCGTGGAGTGTAAAGCACGTCATGTCTCTTCCCCTCTCGGTGGTTTGGTGCCTGCATCAATGTGGGGTATGAGTCCAAGAAAGAAATCATGCATTTCGTGCGTCACCATGTCCATGTAGCATGGCACCTTGTTATGTATTCACTAGTGCTTACTTTAGGGAAGTTTTCACCTTGATAGAAGAGCGACTACCAAGGCTTCCCGGTGGTTGGACGGGCATTCCGTGGGGCGTTGCGCTCGAGCGACTTAGTGCGCCTCGCATGTACTAAGTGACAGCGCTCTGTGTACAGTTTTATTCAACATAGGTTCCAATCCTTGGCCAAATGCGCGCGTTTTTGTTGAACTACTATGAGGCAACATAACAGCTCCGCGTGCTACTCCGCCGCACGTCTTTGTGCGTTTTTTGGAGTATCGACTTCGGTCAAATCTAAGGCGCGCACTGGACTCGTGATGCAAAAGTGTAGGGTTCCAAGCAATGGATCTTGACTGTTTAGGTCAAATTTCGAGTTTTCGCATCCCCTAACTATAAATAGTGGATGAAATTGAATTCCTTTTTCGAACTCTTGTCATCGAGTGTGGTACCTTATTGTGCTAGTATTATCAAAGGTAAGTTTAATACGAGCGTCAACATTTTCAGTCACTTCAGAAACTCCCAAACCTATGGTACTCCTCATGTCCTTTCTCAAAACTCAAAAGCATTGGGAGGCGCATCCCGTTCGTTGTGAGGGTGCAGAAGCTTCAATTCAAAATAGATATACTTATTTACAAGGCGCTACCACTCCTATATCAAAACCTAATTCACTATATTGTCATGCGCAGTAAACCCAAGGACACCTAATTACAAATGGAAGGGCAGCCTTCGACAAATCTTGCAAAAATTCTAATTTCTTAACTAACCGTGACAGTATGTGGCGGCCAAAGCGCCATGCAGAGCATTCTATCTGGATCTACATGCCTTGTGCCAAATGAGGTGACACAGACACCTCACGTCATACTCACATGCACCCATCACCAACCACACTGCCACTGCTCTTCCACTACTCTCGCCAGCACCGCCCTTATCTATTTTGTCCGTCGCTCAGATGCCAGAATAAATAGGGGCGAGCTGTCGTGAGTGCTATGTTGGTGGAATGTAAATCAGAGCCCCCTCCCCTTCTCAGAGCCGGAGGTGGGTGGAGGACATCATGAGGGCCAGCTCGCGCTCCACCCCACTCCCACACGTCTTGCGGTGCCGCGGTGACAGGTAGTCCTCCAGCCGTTTCTTGGTGGGCCCGTTAAACAGCCCGTGATGCTCCCCAAACTCAGAAACCCGCAGGACGTCAAACTGCGCGTCGACGCAACTGCTGCTGCCCTGGGCGCCCGGAGCGTATGTGGCTGACTCCAGCGGGTGAAGCATCGCCTCCACGTCCGACTGATGCGGACCCGCAGCAGGAAGCGTGGCTGCGTTCGCTGGCGGCGTGCTGCCCACCTGGTAGAGAATCCGCGCGCCGATCCTGGAAATGCGCATGCGCCTCTTCCCCACCCCGCCTGCTGCCACCACCGATTTCTTGGGCGCCAGCGGATACTTCCTTTTCCACGTCCCTCCTTGCAGTCTTTTACCGCCGCACATAGCGCAGAGTAAGCACTGCGTCACAGATAGGTATGATTTTCGAGTTCTGAGATGCGAGTTATGGCGGGATGATTAATGGCAGGGTGGCTAAGTGTGTGGCATACCTGGAGGTGGTTGGTGTTGGTAGTGTTATGGGGGTGGTGGCGCGGCTAGAAGAGGCCATTTCCGTGTCACTGACGCGCGGCGAGTTGAATGAGCTCTTGGGGATGTGGCCCAAAAGTTTGGGCCGGCTCAAGAGGGCGCATGCGCCAAAGTCCGGTATCCTGATGGTGGGGACTGCGCGGAACGCTCCCTTCAGAGGTGTGGAACCTGCATTGCGCAGGGTGTGTGTGAGAGACACTGTGGATTGCATTTACATTCATAATTACCTTTTTTTTCAAACATTTTATGTATGTATGCTTTTTCTGCTTTCGGATATGTTTATAATCAATCATTTCCCATTCATGGCAAAGCCCATTTACTGACAGTTGAGAAATAAAAGTTACGGTACTACGGTATTCTCACAAACGACTATATATCATTCAAGGAGGAACAATGCGTAAACGCGGAGGGCGGAGAGGGTGACTTACCGAAAGGAGCTGTTGAGAAGCCCTCTGCGTCGTGCTGGTGCGCTTGGAGGGGCTCCCATCTACATTCTGTTTCAGCGGTCACGGTCCGGGTAGACATCCTTGTACCGGGGATCTTGAAAGTTGAAAAGTCAACTGTCGGGATGTGAAAGTCAACGCTAGGCCTTTCTGTTCTCACGGACAAATGACAGGTAACAACGACGGCCTCAGCGAGCAGCAGCGGGGGGGAGGGAGCCAGAAAGCTGTCTCTAGTGCTAGTATGGTCAGCACGTGACTCGCGGGCAGCGTGATATCTGACTCAAGTAGGCGAAAACCGGCGGAATCCCAAGTGTCACTCCAGTACTAATCTTTAGTTCTCCCGTACTATGGGTACCGTCTATAGTAAAAAGTAGTAAAAAAGACAGCTGGCGTGCCCAAGACGCACTGACCCGGCCGGCGTGTCCCCACCCACCCACCCACCCTTCCCCTCCCGCGGCCTCAAGCCAGAAGGACCACTACAGGTGGTGACAAATTCTTGGCACGTATACTTTATTCGGGTTTTGCGCTGCACCGGGGCACACACCCGCTGGCAAAACTCACTGCTTAGATCGTGTGCTAGATTTTTGTTAAGCGCCGCGCCCCTTCTTTTCTCGGCAGTAGCTACCCCAAACGTCATCCAGCACAGAAGGCAGATAGAGGAAAGCGTGTTTCAAACCTGCTAAGGGGAGCTTTCAAATTTCTCTCGTGAACAGCGGTGGAGGATAGCGAGCGTGGCAAGAGGGCTGCCGAGTGGCGTTGCGACTGGTCGATCCGTTGTTGAGACTGCACAGCACCAGCGCAGGGCGGACTGCAATATACAGCGCAACGAGCTCTGAACCCGCGAGCTGACCGCTGAGACCGCGGCCCGCGCGCAGAGGCGCGGGAAATCCTGGAAATCGTACGGGTACATGTACCAAAATAATTTTCTTTAGCGATATCCCGCGGCGGGCAGGCCCGGGCCGGCCCGGGGGCGCCAAAAAACCATTTAGCGACTGGGAGTCAGATTATGCCAAAGATGACAGCTTGCTTACATTTTGGATAAACAGGCACTAAAACACCTATTCAGAGGTGTTATTTCTATTCAGCGCTTGATCAGGGAAGGGTGGGTGGGTTGCGCGAGCCGAATGGGCGAGCGCAAAGGCAGAAGGTGGCTGCTACCAGCTAGAGGAGCTGCTTTATAGGTAAAGCATGTGGGCGTCCGCCGCGGACAATTTACTGCGCTTGTGACGCTTTGTCTCCGCGCGTTGCCTTAGGCGGACTCAACACGGTACGTTAACTAACCGTTAAACCCCAATATTTTACCAATATAAGAATATAGCGACTGGGAGTCAGATTATGCCATCGATATAGACTGAAGGTCTGCATAGGCTACTAATCTGGGGGTTTGGCGACTAGTCACCCGAAGAATAGCCAGGCCGCCGGGGTTACGCTCATGGTGGGGTCGATGTACTTGCCAGTGACGACGTCGCTAGTTTTCGACCAACCACCCATGTAGCGGATTTTGGTAAGGGGTGCGCCGATGCATGCGGCTGCGGACGCCGCGCCTTTCCGTAGGCTATGCGATGTCCACTTGAATTGTGTGGGGGGTGAAGCGCCGATGGTGTTGCACGCCTCACGAATCCACTCGGTGATGGTACCAGCCGTCCACGTGTGTGGCTGGTCCTCGGGCGTGACGGCCCGAAAAGCAGTTAGTCCGGGTCCATTGCCGAGTAGATTGCAGTAACTGGTGCGTCTAGCGGTAAACGCCTCCAGGAGGTCCGCTAGTAGTGGTACTGCAGTAATAGGGAGTTGTAGGAGCGGTTTTTCCGGCCGCGGTCCTACGCTGGTCTCCCTTTGTTTTTCGAACAAATAGAAGTATGTTACCGCCCGTTCGGTCGACCGCGATGTCGTCCACGTGGCAACGTACGCCGGTTTCCGCGCGGCAAAAATAGCAGTAGTTAGTGCAGACTGCGAGCACCGCGCGGAAAGTCTTGATCTATACGAGGTTGTCCGGCTGCCAGGTTAGCGCGCGGTAGTGTCGATGGGCGAAGAGTAGCATCTGTTGTACGATGTGGGCTGGGAGTGGTACGCGAATGTCGGGGGCGGTGATGGGCTGCTGCTGCATGGCGAGCCCCCGACGTGCGTCCGTTAGAAGTGGTCCCAGCGCCACTGGCTCCTTCAGGTGGTCGCGAAAGAACTTGTTAATGGCCAAGAAGTAGGGTTGGAGGCTGTTGGCTGCGATGGTTCCGGACCGGGCGAGCCAAGTTGTAAATCTAAGCATGTCGGCCGCGGTCGCCTCGAGCGGTGTGATTCCTTCTTCGTTGCAGAAAACAGTAAAACGGCGCATACCGGTGCCATAGTTGTTGTAGGTGGTGGGGGCGAGGGAGCCGGTGAGTAGGTCGAGCACTAGGTCGCCCAAGTCATCCGTTCCGACGAATGTGCCGACATGGTTGCGCATCGAGGCGTGCCACGGTGCGAGGGCCGCCGGTTCGATGAGACGGTGTTTTACGGGTGCGGCTTGGTAGTCGTTGTCCGCGGATGTCCGGTCGTGCAGCGGTCTTGTCGTGGACGTCCGGTTGGTCGGTGTTGGGTGGAGTATACCACGTGTTCGGTAGAGCCAAGCCGGGGCGGTACGTGGAAAGCCGTGACGCTCCAGCCGGGCGGTCCGACGCCCTCGTACGCTCCGCGCTTGCCCGGAAAGAATAAATCTCGGGAGGGGGTAACAGGATTTGTTCGTCGGAAAGTTCGCTTAGTAGTTGGTACCACTGTTTTGCGGGCCAGTAAGGCGCGATGACTGTTGCTTCGGCCCCGGATTGGCGTAACTTCTGGACGAGGTCGGGGAGTAGCGTCCAAGGTGGGTTGCACCACTTCGTCTCTGTTGTCCAGCGGTTGTCGGGTAGATGGAGGCAGTCCACGGCTTCGGAGGTGGGGTCGCGCCAGCGGGAGTTGTAGCGGGGAAGCTGCGTATTGCCCTGCGTGGCAAACCTGCCGATGGAGTGGGGGCCCCACAAGGAGTTCAGGTAAGTGAAGATGCGGGGTTGAGTTGCCAGTCGTCCCGGTATGTTTCGCGGCTCAGTCTGTCGGCGCAGACGTTGGCCGCGGAGCGAATATATCGCGCGCGGATGTTGATGTTGTTGGTGTCGATGAGTTCCCACAGTTTGCGAAGTTCGTCCATCATAGCCATGGACCTCGAAGTTAGGTGACTGAGGACTACCACCACTGCTTGGTTGTCTTCGTGCAGGAGGACTTTGCGGCCGCGCAGGAGGGGTAAGAACGAAAGGACGGCGAGTCGCACGGCCTTCAATTCCTTCCAGGTTAAGTGTTGTTGCTGGTCTGTCGCTGACCAGAAACCTCGGGCTTCCAATTGTTCGTTTAATACAGCTCCCCAGCCGTAACATGAGCTGTCGCAGTGCGGGTAGGCGGTCTCGATGGGGGAGAATATGGAGCGGCCGTTGTTGGCGGAGGGGACTTGCGTCCACCATTGGAGGTCTCGTCGCAACTGGTAGGTGAGTTGCACCCGGCCCCCCCCATCCCGTGCGCGTAGCGAGGACATCGTGTAGTTCGCGTAGGTAGAATCGGGCTATTGGAATGGCGAGGTACATGTATTGTACTTTTTCGGCGAGCACTGCGAGCTGCCGGGCAGGTAGCCACCGTGCGTCGCGCGTAGAGCGTTGTAGAAGGGTCCGGGCTAGGGTAGCGATGGCATGTAGTTTCGAAGCAGGGGCTCGGAACGTAGAGGTTGTGGTGTCGATTTGGAGGCCGAGGTGCTCGCAGACTTGCGTCGGCTCCCAATGGCCTTTCTTGGGGTTGCGTCCTAGCCCAAGGCGGTCGAGTAGGCACGCGACGCGGTCGCGGAGCTGTAACGCTGCGTCTCTCCTGTCGGCAAAAAAATAGGAAGTCGTCCATGTATGGGAGTAATCGGGCACCCCGCCATCGAGAGTTGCGCAGATAGCGTCGGGACGGTGTAGGTCTTGTGGGCTGCTGGTGTGTAGCTAGACGGGGGTTGTGTCCGGTGGGGTTGGGCAGTGGTTCGCGTAAGTGCCGGATAAAAACTTCGGTAAGCCGGGGAAAATAGTAATTGCTGCATTTCCAGCCCATCGGAAGCCCGGCTAGTTTGTACAGTGTTCCGCGATAATTTACCGTGAAGAAGTCTCTGTCCTCCTCCCGTATGCCTAGCGTGTATTAGCCGTCCGCGAGGTCGAAGGACACCATCCAGTCGCCGGCCCGCGCCAAGTTCTTGAGGTGCTTGAGTGTCTCGTATGTTTGCTTGTGGTCCTTGCAGAACTTGTTCAGGGGGCATAAGTCGATAATTAGTCGCCATTTGTTTTCGCCCGGTTTTGGGACTAAAAACATTCTGGAAACCCATATGTTGCGCTGGCATGGCTCCCAGGCGCCTGACTGCAGGAATCGGGGAAGCTCGGAGTCCATGAAGTCGAGCTGCTGTTTTGTTGCGTTCAGCATGGAGGTGCCGCTGTTGAAAGGTGGGGGTCGCCGGCCGCCGATGAAAGGTATGCGAACCCCGTGACGAATCCAGCCTAGAACTTGCTCGCTCGCGCCTAATCGTTTCCACTCGGACGCTCTGTTCCGCACGCGGTGTCGCATGAAGTTGGAACGGTCGTTGCAGGACGTGGCGCGGCGGGTCACACCATCAGGCGTTCTTGTCCGGGTTCTTGGTCTTCGTGTCTATGGGGTCGGCGTTGTCTCTCGGTGGTGGCTTGGGCTTGGGTTGGGGTCGGGGGTTCGGCGTCGGTGTTGGCCGGTCGGGGCCCTCGGGGGGGGGGGGGGGGGGGGGGGGGGGCGGGGGGGGGGGGGGGGGCGGGGGGGGGGGGTCGGTCGGGAGTCTTGCGCGCGAAGGTAGCTCCCGCGGCGGCTTTGGCGCTAGCGAGTAGTGAACACTCGAGTGTTTTGTCGATAAACGCTCGGTGTAGGTTGTCGTACTCGGAGGAGGCAACGTCCGGTCGCGGCTTGAGGAACCGCTCGTAGGCGAGTTCCGCGAAAACGCGGTCCGAATCGCTCGTCTCCCCTCCGCCCTTGGTGTGTCGGATGTGGGATATCCGCACACGGGCGGCCTCCTCGAGCGCGCTGTGGGTGTGGTTGCTTTGACGCAGGGTGACGACCGCCGCCGCGAATTCCGGTGAGTCCTTGGGATAATTTTGAATGTCTTCCAGAGCTGATAAGCTCGCCGTGTTAGCGCAGGCGGCGTAGGCGGCGTGACAGGCCGTGGCGCGGTATTCTTCGAGCGTGGCTTTGTGCCGGCGGGCGGAGAGGTGGCGGTAGGTGTCACAGGTGAGCTTCCAGATTTGTGGGCCGTTGAGATGTCGGGGGATAGCTCGAGGCCGGGGGCAATGTAGGGTCCCCATAGCTATGTGTCGATGTGGTAGTCCTCATCTGGTTGGGCTGCTGGGGGTACCGTCGTCGCTGGGGCTGGGGCCATGGGTCGCACGGTGGGGTCGATCGAGGGTCGCTCGGTCGGCAGCTGGGCGCTACGGGCGTCGTGCTCCGCAATTCCACCCTTCGGCGTGTCGTTTACGCCGACGGGACTGGCTAGTTGTGTGCTGACTTGCTTGGTTGCTGCTAGTTGAGTGATGATGGTCGAGCTAAGCGTAGCCGTTAGTTCGGTAAAGGCTTGCTGAAAACGGCCATTAAGTCGCTCTTTTGATGCGGCAGCGTTAGCGAGTAAGCGCTGCTCATGTTCTTTGAATTCTATTGATGTAACAAATTCCGGCGCGTCGCGAATTTCGTCGTCGACTTGTCTGTATGTAGCCATCGTATATTCGAGCAAGATAAAGAGTCTCGGCCGTGGTAGACGCGGTCGAGGGTAAGTTGTCACCTTGCGCAGCTACGAGAGCTATTGAAATTGTTTACAACATGTACCGTATGCGCCGGTTTTTCACCAAAAGCCGGATGCGTCGGCTGCTGTCTCTGGGCCCTCCCAACTATGCCATACAGGGAACTTACAAGTCAGGGCTAGACCGTTAACCACCTAATCCAACCTCTCCAAGGGTGTTCGGGGGTTTTACTCCCCCCCGGGGAGGGTGCAAGTAGAGGCGAAGGTTGTGTGCATTCAGGGTCGTGCGTGGAGGCAATGTGCGGATGCGCGGCGGGAGGTCGTGCGGGACTTGTTGCGGTAGATGCGTAGGAGGTGATGCAGCCATTGGACGGTATGCGTGTGGAGTTGTGTAAGAATGCGAGATGTGTCGGGGCGTGCTTTGGAGACGAGTTTATCATGAGGGTCGGTGCGGGCGGTGAGAAGGGAGGTGAGACTCGTGATGGTGGAGGAGTGCGGTGTACCTGTGCGGCTCATGACGATGGGGAGGATGTCGACCATTGTGCCTGGCCAGTGGTTTCTGATGGTGTTCGCAAGGGGTGTGTATTTGGCACGTATGAGGTCGGCTGTGTGAGAGAGGTTGTTGTCTGTGCAGTACTTCCATTCTCCTATCTGAATCTTTTTTATGGATGCGTAACGTCGGCGACCGTTGGAGTGACCAACGAATCTGGGTTCGAGGATGCGGATGAAGTCAGGTTTGTGTGCATGGGGACGAAGCAGGGGGGGGAGAATCTCAGGGGGGAGGACGGCGGGGCATGAGGTTAGGGAGTCATGCGAGAGACCTTCGTCAGCAGCAACAAGGCGGGTGGGCATGTGGGTGGGGTGAGGTGGGTGGCAGTCAAGTGGGGTGTGGGCAGGGGTGGGGGAATCAAACGATTTTATGGGTTTGTTACCGAAGTCGGCGGTGATGGTTTCCCAGCGTCCTCCGTTGTGGCGTTCTAGTAGGGAGAGTAGGAGTTGCATAGCGTTGTTGTGTTGGTCCTGTCTTAGACCAGACATAGAGGGGCAGTTACCGGCCATGTGGCCGTTGCTAGTGAATTGGCCACATAGGGGGCAGCGCAGGGTGGGGTTGTGAGTAAGTAGGCGGGTGTTGTGGACGCCCCACATGAATTCTTGTTTGTGTGTGAACTGGATATTTGTGAGAGTTGAGTGTTTTTTGTGGTAAGAAAAATCGGCGCCGTCCTTCGCGGCGCGGGCGAGGAGGGCTCCGTGTTTGGTTGTTTGCGAGAGAGGAGTGTTTGTGTGTTTTGTGCTGCAGTTGTGTGCGTCGGGTTTGAGGTTGGTGTATCTGTAGGGTATGGGGTCCCCTAGGGTTTGTGGGATGAGGGTGTATGGCCATGTCCAGTGGCCTATCGTGACCTCTGAACCTGCGGTGTATGTAGTATCGGGTGGGTGACCATCCGCGACTTGGTTGGCGAGGGTGTCTGCGAGGTCGTTGCCGATGGAATGGTTGTGGGCTTTGATTTTGCCGAGGTGTGTACGGATGCCTGCTTCGCAGCGGGTTTTAAGGGTGTGTGTGATAGATAAGAGGGTGTCGCGGTGAATGTTGTGGCGGTAAGCGGAAGGGCAGTTTAAGTAACCTTAAATGAGGCGGAGGGAGCACGCACTGTCTGTGAGGAGGTGGGTGCGGCCAAGTTGGAGGCCTATATCTATGCCAGCTAATTCAGCACGATTTATTGTATGTGAGGGAGGGGTAGAGGTCACCATGATTTTGATTTTGGTGTCCGAGGCGGGGTGGGTAGCTGCTGCTCCGAGGGGGGTCGAGCTGCCTTTTTTCGAGCCGTCTGTGTATACAAAGTCCTGCCAGTTCCAAGCAGGGGTGCCTCTGGTGGGGGGGTACGTTAGATGCACGCGGTCCGGGAGGGGGTATGTGAGGGGGTGAGTTGGGTTTGGGGGGCGGTGGTATATACCTGCTGAGTGGGGTGAGTAGGTGACAAAGAGGTGTGGAGGAGGGGGGGTGATGATGGGGTTGGGGAGGTGAGTGTCGTAGATAGATTCGAGAGTGTTGTGAAGTGCGGTCATGGCTGTGGGTGATGGGAGGGTGGAGAGTGCGAGGGGGTTAGCGACGAGGTATATGTCGACCATCCATCGTGTGCCGAATGGGGTAGGGGTGGGTTTGCCAGTGTGTTGGTCGGGGGGCAGGAATGTGTTTGCGTCATTGGGGAGGGTGTAAAGGTGGTGGGTGTATGGGGAGTTGATGTATTTGGAGTGGCGGTAGGGTGTGTGTTCCCATCGGGGGAGGATGAGGATGGTTGCGCTGGGTGTGTGAGGGGCTGTGAGGTGTGCGCTGGTGATTGCGTGTTCCATGGCTCGTCTCATGCATTCGTGGTCGTATTCGGGGTTAAGGGTCCGAATCGAAATTGAGAGCATAAAGATCGAGAATCACGATTAATTCAAATTTAAAGATCGAGAATCGTGATTAATTCAAACTTAAAGATCGAGAATCTTGATCAATTCAGTGAATAAAGATCGAGAATCGATATATTGTATAAAAAATCGCATCACTAGATCTGATTTTCATTCACGTAAAGATTGATGCACCTGATAAGTCATGCCCTAATTATCAATGCATCTGATAATTCAACCTCTAAAATATCAATGCATATGATAATTCAACCTCTAAAATATCACTGCATCTGATAAATCGCGGCACAAATGATCAATGCATCTGATATTTCGGACACTAAAGATCAATGCATCTGTTAATTCAGGCGCTCAAGATCGAAATCTTATAAATCGAAAATAAGTACTAGATTTTAAAAAACTCATGAAAAACTTATGTGCATTTGATAAGTGAATCACTGCTTCATTGCACTTATGCCCAGCTCACAACCCAAATCATGTTGTCGTGGATGGGAAGGGCACAATGCAATTGCTCTCCAAGGCTGAGACCCGTGTGCACGTTGGAGACATGACGCATTATTCAAAATACGTGAATTACATTCTATCCCCATACAACCCAGCAAAAAAATGTGCTACGAACCCCTCACCCAGCGCAACACATTCAACGTGGGTTTTACCCTGCCCACTCAGGTTGTCGTGTCTGGGATCATTGGGGTTAAAGGAATAATATGTAATCGCTCAAAAAGAGTAGAGAGAAGGTCTAACAATAAAAGTATACTGACGGGCGAGATAGCTCCCATTGCCATCTCTCGTTGTGGTGCCAAAACGATGCATTGCCATGTTGCTGATAGTCCGGACCATGGTTGCGAATAGCTGGGCCATGTGGTGCCAAGGAAGTAGTATCCCAAAATGGTGCGCTGCCACATAGGTATCCCAAAATCGTTCGTTGCCAGATAGATGAGCGCTCTCTAGGAATTCAGTTCACGCTGTCTCCTCTGGAGGAACAGTTCACGCAGACATCACACACACACACACACACACACACACACACACACACACACACACACACACACACACACACACACACACACACACACACACACACACACACACCATGCAAATACAATGCAATGAGAGTAGTGAAGAGATTAATGCTTGTTACGGAACGAAACAAAAGAGAAGTACTAAGTTACGAAGGCTTGCTGCTGATAGTCTAAACATTGGAAATACACTTCACAACTTGGTCACCGAGGAGCATTTCATCACGTTCAACATCTGTTTTACGGGCCCAAGGGACACACCCAATCAACACAGGCAGAAGAAGCCACTGATTTAGGAATGATATTGAACGGTGTGTTACACTAATTTCAACATACGAACAAGGCCGCACAAACAGTGGTTTAGTTGCAGGATAAATAAAAGTTACAGACAAAACACACACACACACACACACACACACACACACACACACACACACACACACACACACACGCGCGCGCGCGCGCGCGCGCACACACAGGATGTAATGCACATAACTCACATAACAAAACAGGAAAAGATGCATTCAGTGAAGGGTCAAAACGTAACAAAACAGTGGTGAAGTTGCAGGATAAATAAAGATTACAGACAACACACACACACACACACACACACACACACACACACACACACACACATGATGTAATGCACACGACTCACGTAACAGAACATGAAAGAATGCATACAGTGAAGGGTCACACTTTGTAATGAAGTATTGATCATTACAGGCGAAAAAGGCGCACACATTCACGACATGCATGGGAGCTAACAACTGGCACGCGATTACCATCTCATCGTTGCTCATTTGGTGGTCTTCAAGATATTCCGTCGTCGTTGGCAAAGCACGTGAACTATTCAACTATTGCGCCACAAGGCCAAGGGCCATCCCTAACACAACACACGGAGAAAAGTCACAGCAAGCACGGTCAGATGATAATGAAAGGTGCATTCCACACACACAGCACGGTTGAGAATATACATTACAAGTAAGACTTGCGAAGCACACACACACACACACACACACACACACACATACGCGCGTGCGCGCGCGCTCGAATTTGCATTGTTTCGGCATAGTTGGGCACGACTACGTAGACGGTAAAGGAGCATAGTGGCACTTGAAATAAAGCATATAAGACTCACCTCTATATCGTCCTTGTCGCAGGCTAAAAAATAGTAGTCGCTGCCTTCACTTGCAGCGAAGCTGTGGAGAGTCTCCACAATTTCCATACCACTACCGACGTCTAATAGTCCTTTGTGTTTGCATCGGTGTAGGCGAGCCCTTGCTAAAACGGATGGTGTCGTCTGTTGCACAATTTATTAACCGCAGACTCGCAGTACGCACCTTTACGAGTCGTGGAGCTTCCGACGGTGAATGCGAACTAGCGCAAGCGTCGACGCAGTCTTGCAGCATCGCCTTCGACGCCGCGTCGAGCAGATGCGAGGCCATCCCAACGCAACTTGCAGAAGTCGCGCCCAACTAGAGACTTTCAGCGACGACATCGTCACGTCCAACTCCACAAAGTTGATAATGATGCGAGTCGGACAATTATCCACGGTTGGTCACCGCGCATCGGGGTGAAAAGTGCTACTGATTTATGTGGTTGCCGCGCGCTTTTCAAATTGACTACAGACGTGTAGTCGCTTGGTAGACTGACGTTTCGTCCCCATGTTGTCACTATTTTTAAATCCATACGTAACGTAATATATTCTCATGTATTTCGTGCTATTTCTGAATAGGCTACGAAGAAGTGGAATAACAATAAACGTTTAATATACTGTGCTTTTCAACACTCTTCAACAGTACATGTACGGATAGATGATGGCATAGGTTCATCGCATCCGTCGATCAAAATCTTCGTAACCAATGATCCCTTTCTGGACCGTCATCGGCGCCGATCCACCTGGTCACCACGTTTTATCCAAGCATGGCAACGAGACCATGATCCCTTTTATGACGCATACGAGTTGCTGATTGGTCAATCCATGAACCCTTTCTCGGCTCGTGTTGGCCGTTGATATATCACGGAACCAACGGTGGCCATAGATGCATTTTTTCTTAGTATAGTACTAATAATGCTGTCATGTTTGAACACCTTCTCCTTATTTTCGTCATTGTCGATGACTTAAAAACATTTAGGGTTTGTGAATTGCAATTTTTCATTCATCTGCTAGATTTTCATATGGTCAGTGTAGGTATAAGCGAATTGCAATTTGATTTAAGCTCGCGCGGGATAGAAGAATGAAACAAAGGTAGAAACGATAAATAAATATTAATACATCTGATAGATCGGATAAATATCGGTGCATCCGATAAATCGGTGCTATATATATTGGTGCATCTGATAAGTCAAGCCTATAAATATCGACGCATCTGAAAAGTCAAGCCTATAAATATCAACGCATATGATAAGTCAGGCCTATAAATATCGACGCATCTGATAAGTCAAGCCTATAAATATCGACGCATCTGATAAGTCAGGCCTTTAAATATTGATGCATTTGATAGTCGAGCCTTAAAGATCGATGCATCCGATAAATGTAGTGCCTAAATATCGATAATTGATTAATTGCAAAAAACGCCGATGCATCGATTACTGATCATTAATCGATATCTGATTCGGACCCTTATTCGGGGTTAGCTATGTTGGTGCCTTGCCATGTGTGCGGGGCATTGCTACCGCTAGATGAGAAGACTATATCTTCGGGTTAGAGGGAGTGGTAGGTGTGGGAGTGAAGGGATTTATTGAGGGGGTCGGAGTAGAGTTCAGTCTGGATGCGGAATGTGTGACGGAGAGCTGTGAGGAGGTCTTCTCTGGTGGCCCATCTATTGCGAGTGGTGGTGGCGGGTGTGGGTGAGTGGATTTCTGATCGGGAACCTAGGCGGGTGAGGAGGTGGTAGACCTCCTCTTCAAACGTATGCTGTGAGAGGTCGGGGCGGAAGAGTTGGTAGAGGTGGCGGACGCGGGGGCCGTTAAGGGTGGTGACCGCGCGGCCGTCGGGAGTGCAGATTATGGTGGTGTCGTGGAGTGTAGGGTGTGCGTGGATAGCGAATTTACCGGTAGGGAGCATGTCGAGGTCGGGGTTGATGGGGTCATGGTTGAATGTGATAAGGGGGTGTGACCACGGAGGGGGTCCGGGGTCTGGCAAAATGGGTGTGGTGGAGGGGACATAGCCGGAGTTAAATGCGGTGAGGGCGGTGGGGCCGGAGGGGGTCTCACTGATGGTGTCGTGGAGTTGTAGGCATGGGGCCCACTGCACTTCGTGGAGGTGGGTGAGGTCGTGTTGTTGGCCGCGAGCACACCATTCGCACTGCCATGTGGCGGGTCCCTGAGCTGGGCGGCACTGGGAGTGTATGGCAAAGTGCGGGCATGTGCAGCAGGTGGAGGAGGGTTCTGTGTGCAGGGGTTCATGACAAATGGAGCAGGCAGTGGGGGAGGGGGAGGGGAGGCATACCGATGTGGGAGTGGAGGAGATGAGGCGGAAGCCGTCGTCGAGTTGTAGCTGAATGTCCCATTCCGTGAGGTGTTCCGGGGCCCATTCAACCATGTACTGCGTTTGGCCGTATTCCGTGTCTTTGTGTTTGGAAATGATGCGTGTTACGTCGCAGGGGGGGTAGTGGTGGTCTGAGGGGGTGAGGTATTCTGTGTCTAAGTGTGTGATGGGTGCGGTGGGGGTGGGGTGAGTGTTGCGGGAGGTGCAGATGCCTGATTGGAGGGTGGGGGGTGAGCGGGGGAGGTGAGGGGAGAGGAGGGGAATCCACGAGGGGTGTATTGTGGTGGGGGGGGATGCTTGGTTGGTATTGAGGCTTGTGATGGGGAGGCGGTTGTGGATAGTATCGAGGGGTTCGGTGAGGATTGCGGCGAGGAGGCGGATGGGAACTGAGAGGGGGGTGGTGGACCCCGTGAGTGTGGTGATGGATTTGCATGATTTGAGGATGAAGGAGGATGAGGTGGCTCTGAGGAGGACTTGTGGCCACGTGGTGATGTTACTTTTCCATAGGGGGGTGAGGCGGGGTAGGAGGGAGGCGTGTGTTTTGCGGGGGGAGAAATCGCAGTAGGCTTGTTTGTATGTGTGAGGGTCGGTGATGTGTGTGGCTTTGTCCCGGAGTGAGGCGAGGAGGGCGTTGTCTTGAGTAGTGAAGTGGGCGCGGATTGTGGAGGCGATAGGGTTGGTGAGGGAGAGTGGAGGGATGTTGTGGAATAGGGTGCCCGCATCACGTTGAGCTCGGACTAAGCACTTTAGTGTGGGTGGGGTGTAACAGGTTGACATGATGGATTCCGAGGGCCAGTGGGAATACGTTGTGGATAGGGTGCGTATGTGTGCGCGGGCCATGTGGCCTCTATAGCCTGAGTTGTTCGTGATTTTATGTAGGTGGCAGACTGTGAGTTGTGCGGCGTGGGCTTTGAGGGAGGGGAGTCCGTATCCTAGGTCTGATGTAGGGCGGTGAAGGGCGGTGCGGGGAAGGTTACGTACCGAGGAGACGGCGGAGCGGAGTGCGCGGCAGATTTGGCCTTCGAGAGTGTTGAGTTGGGAGTCGGTGAAGAGGCCGAGCTGGAGGGTGAAATGCTTTCCGATGAGGAGTCCACGGATGACCCTGATTCTGCGGGATTGTGTTAGTGGGGAGGTGGAAAGGGCGGTGATGAGGGATGCAGTGGTACGTTTGAGTTCTTGCCAGTGTTTGGTGAAGTTGAGGGAGGTGTTCAGTTCTACCCCTAGGACTCTGTATGTGTCCTTGGGGCCGATGGAGGGGATGGGGGCCGGGGTGGAGTTTAGGGAGATGAACTGAGTTTGCAGGCGGGATGCGAGGAGGGTAGTGTTGGCGAGGGTGAGGGCGTTGCCTGTGCGCCAGAGGGCGCCGGTGATGCAACATTTGCGGATGTTGACGGTCATGCCGGTGTAGGCGCTGAAGAGGGAGAGTTTCCTCAGCTGGATGGTCATGTTGGGGGTCGAGCCCGTGACGAGGCTGAGGTCGTCAGCAAAGCCGTGTCCTGGGTATGTGGCTGTGGGTGCTGTGGGGTCGACGTTAGTGGCGGGGGGGCCTGGGCGGTAGCCCCGGCTACCCACCGTGAGCCAGCGAAGGAAGGGTTCAAGGAAGAGGGTGAATAGAAAGGGGGAGAGGGTGTCGCCCTGGAGGGTTCCGCGATTAATGTCGATGGAAGGGGTGGGGCCATGTGGAGTAATATATTCTGTGGTTGAGACCCCGTAGAGGTGTTCGCATGTGTCGACAAAGGTGGGGGGCATACCGAGTTGACGCATGTGTTTGAACATGATGCGGTGGTCCGCGGCGTTGAAGGCACCTTTGAAATCCGCGTACATGACGTAGATGTCTTTGCTGTGGAGTTTCGCGTCCTCCATCGTCATAATGAGGGAGGAGAGGGCGTCGTGGATACTGCGGTGTTGTCGGAATCCGTCTTGTTGGTCGCTGAGAATGCCATGGGTTTCGGCGTACTTCGAGCCTGCATCTTTGATTAGTGCTGTCCATAGTTTAAGGAGGTTATTCATGAGGGCGATAGGGCGGTAGTTATCGAGGAGGGAGGGGTCGCCTTTTTTATGTAGGAGGCATGTTGTGCTGTGGCACCAATCAGGAGGGGTGTAGGATTTGTGTGCTAGGAGGGAGAGGAGAGAGAAGAGGGCGGAGCGGGTCGCCGGGGGTAGGAATTTGATTATTTCATTGGGGATACCGTCGGGGCCGGGGGCTTTGCCGGTGCCTAGGGAGTTGAGGGTTTTATCGAAAGTGTCGCGGGTAATCATGTCGGCAAGGGTGAGAGAGGGGTCTCCGCGGGGTTCGATGGTAAAGGTGTCGGGGTTGTTAGGGAGTTCCCATGGGGGGGTGGGTAGTTCGGGTGGGGTGGCGCAGCCGAGTTCGCTAGCGAAGTGAGAGTGTACCGCGTCAATGACGGCGGAGGGAGAGGATGCGGTGGTTTTATCGGGTTTGGTAATGCGGTGGAGGGTGGAGGTGGTGCCGGCGGGGGGTAGGAGGCCGCTTTTAATTTTCAATCGGCGGTGGGAGAGTTTGGGGCAGGTGTCGTAGGCCGCATTGGCTCGAGTTTTTTTTTTTTATCTTATTCGTGGTGGTGTCGTGGAGGAGCTGGCGGATGCGTGCTTGGCACTGTTGTTTGATGGCGTCAGGGGAGAGATATTCGGTTGTGTTTAATAGGGCTTGGGCGATGGGGAGGGGGCCGTTATTTTTGCTGCATTTACGGAGTTTGAGTATTTGAGTGCGTGTTTTATTTGTGAGCCAAGTGGGGTCAAGGGACGCTTGGGGTGGGCGGGGTTTTTTGTCGGGGAGGAGGGGCCAAACTGTGGCTGCGTGGTCCATGTGGCGTCGTGTGTTGTGTGTGGGGGTGGGTATGGGGAGGGGGGGGGTGTGCCATGAGTGAGAAAGGGGCGGGAATGACGAGGTGGATTGCAGAGTGGTCAGTAAAGTGGGAGGGGGAGGGGAATATCGAGCAAGAGGATGGTGGGAGGGTGATAGGTGAAGGAGGCGTGGTGAGCCAGTGGTCAAGGCAGCCCCCGCTGCGGGGGAAGGTAGGGATGGGGTCGTGGAGGGGGTGGAGGTGGGATTTGAGTAAGGAGGTGAGGGCAGGGTGTCCTGTACCTGTGTGGGTGGTCGATTGGAAGTCCCCTCCCCAGAGGGTGCGGTGTTGCGGGTGGTCGTCCGCTAGTCGGAGGCCCCAAGCTGCAACTTCTGCGTAGAGGCGGGTCAGTTGGGGGTTGTAGAGCTGGGGCATATAAGTACCTATAAGGAGGTAAGGGGTGCCTGAGTGGGGGACGATTTTTAGTCCGGCGATATGGGGGATGAGGTGGGGGGGCGGGGTTAGGACAGTGGCAGACTGGAATGAGGCTCGGCGGACCGCGAAGAGAACGCCTGCGTTGGGTAGGGGCACAGTTGAGTAGCAGGGTCGGGAGCTTTTGAGGTGGTATTGGGGGAGGGCTATGCGCCAGCGGGACTTGTGGGTGTCGTGGTTGGTTTCGGTGAGGATTAAGACGTCCGGTTGGTGGGAGGTGGAGAGGTGTTCAACATCCATAATGGAGGTGTGTAGGCCGCGGGTGTTGAGGGTGATGAAGTGTAGTGGTTGGGATGTGTGGTGTGGGAGGATGGGGGAGGGGAGGGAGGGGGTGGTGCGGGGGGGATCATCGGGGGGGCGTTCTGCGGGTGGAGGTTGGAAGGGAGGGGGAGGGGAGGAGGGGAGGGGGGGATGAGGGGAGTGGGTGGGGGCTTAGGGGGGGGGGGGGGTAGTGTGGGGTGGTGGAGGGCGTCGAGAAGGTGGTGGCGGCCCTGTGGGAGGGGGGCGGAGCGGAAGGTGTGGTTCCATAGGAGAGTGTGTAGGGAGTAAACCGAGGAACGGGGGTCGAAGGGGGGGGGGTTGTATGGTTGGTCCGGGGGGGCTGTGGTGATGAAGTAGGTGTGCAAGAGGGCGTGGGTACCGCACGACCATGCTCCGTCGGAATCGTTTTGGCGAGGTGGGTTGAGGAAGCGTAGGGTACCGACGGGAGGGGGGGGGGGAGGAGTTCCAGTCAGAGAGGAGATTGAGAGAGCGGGCGAGGAGGTCGGGCGGAGGAGGGTGATGAAGAGAGTCGATCCATGTGGCTGAGGTGTGAGTTAGGTGTAGGAGGCCGAAGTGTGAGTGTTGCCATGTGAGGATCACGAGAGAGTGGTTAGGCGTCCCCGGACGGGGGGGGGCGCTTCGGTTGGCGAGATTAGTCCAGTGGCTGGGGAATTGGGAGTTGTTGTGGTGGTTGTCGACTTCGTTGTTAGTGATAACTGTGTACGAGGCGGTGGGAGTGGAGTGGAGTTTGGATAACGTCGTAGCAAGGCAGTAGAGGTTGGAGAGGTCCTGGTAACGACCCCATTGGAAGGATAGCACCGCAGAGGAATCGAGGCAGCCGATGGGTGTAGGGAGGCCGTATTCAAGGTTTAGGTCGAAGAGGTAGTTATGTAAGACGGTGCAACAGGTGCGTGGAGTAAAGTGGGCCGGGAGAGTTGGCGGAAGCATGGAGGTAGTAGTGTGTCGTCGGATATCTAGCTGGGGGGTGGGGGGTGGGTTGTGGGGTCTAACCTCTGGGCCTTGAGGCCCGGCATGTGGGGGACTAATGATGATAAGCGGCCTTGCCGGCCGAGGCTTGTGGAGGGCGAGGGTGTGAGGCTCCGGAGGGTCCGTTCTTCGACGTCTTGCGCATTTCGGCGATGAGAAGCTCCTTGGAACGGGTGGTCTTCTGGAGCTTAAGAGAGGGTGGTAAGTGTAGGGATGGCGGGGAGAGGATGAGAGGGTAGGGGAGGGGGGATTGAAAAACTGTAATCAAGGTGTGGTAGGTATTAGAAGGAGGGCGGTAGTGGGGAACTGTGACAGAGGGGGCTGTCGATATCGTATCAAAAGCGCTTCGGGGCTTCCGAGAGAAGCCTCGGAGCAGGCCTAAAGGAAGTGGGGACTGTAGGGGCGAGGGAGTACGTGTATCGCAGGGACTGTTACGGGTTCGGGACTGCCAGACTGATTCTGTAAGGGAGGGGCGATATTTCCGGGGCAGGGGGGTGCGCGGGGGGGTGGTTGATCGGTTAATTATTCGGGTAGAGCAGGTCGGGTGGGCTAAACTCTGCAGGGGAAGCACCGCCATTATCACAGCGACGGGCGAGTAGGGCAGAGCATGGGGCGTGTAAAAGGGAGGAGGGAGAGCGAGTGCACTAGGTTCTACAGTGTGGTAATCGCAGGTAGGCGCGAATGTCTGTTGAGTTAGGCGTGTTATCGCGGTAAAAGTAAAAAAGGGAAGAAAGGTAAAATAGAAAAGGATGAGGCGGAGAGGAGCAACGACTGGAGCGAGTGAGGGATAGAGCGAGGGAGTAGGGGGAGGGCAGCAGGGAGAGGGGTGTCGGGGGTGTCTGGTCAGGGCGGTGGTTAGTGCAGTTGTAAGGATCAGGCCTGTAAAAATTAATTCTAAGGAAAACGACTTATTGCGAGTTACATGGTGGTGCATTATTGATCGAACTGTGCAGCTCTTTGGCTGGGAAGCACTAAGGTGGGGAGAGGGTTTCGATTTAAGTGCGCTGATAACCAGTGTATCAGTGCAGGCTAACGGGAGGGGTTGTTGGGTGCCATACATGGCCGTATTGTGGGACGGGGGTTGGCGGTCGGCGAGCGGCGAGTTCGGGCGAGAGGAAGCGTGTAGAGCAAGGGCCGGCGCGGCAGGCCATGCAATTTGAGCGGCTGCGAGTGGGCTAGTGTAGGTGCGGGGTAGGTGGGTAGCATGAGAGGGGGGGGGGGCGTCGGTGAGTACAGATCAGGGCAGCGGCTTGTGCAGGGGCAGGGATCAGGCCTGTAAAATAAAAAAAATTTACTCTGATTAAAGAAGATGATTGTCGAGGTACATGATGTTGCATTATTGGTCGAACTTTACAGCACACTGGTTGGGACGCACTAAGGTGTGGGAAAGGTATCGGATTAAGTGCGCGCTTAAAGAGAGTATCAGCATGGGCTATTGGGAGGGGATGGGGGGTGTTAGACTGGTCCTTACTGTGGGACAGAGCGGGACTATCGCACCGGTACATGTCGTCTGTGTGGGTTGGTGAGTCAGCGGCCCGTCCCAGGTCAGTGGTTGACCTGGGGGCGGCGAGGACCAGAGGCGTCTGGAGTCCTCTGGCTTGTGAGGGTTCCAATGCCGGGTCCAGGTCTTGGGCGGATGGGGGTGGCTGGGACACCTGGTTGAGTAGAGCGAGCGGATGTCCCGCTGGATAGCTCCGGGGGTTGTAGGGGTCCGCGGCGGGCGCATTTACGCGCCGATCCCGCAATGGCACGAGCATCTATCCGTGAGTGGGGGGGGGGGTAGGTGTCCAGGACATTTCGATCGAGTTGGATTTCGAGTGTGTGAGAGAAGTAGTGGGGTTAATTGTGGCTTTTCGAGTAGGTGTTTGAGTTTCGTACGCGTGTTGGCTGCACGCGACCAGGCCCGGTGGGACCTGGGTTTGTTGGATGTTGGCGGCGGACGGGAACGTCCGGACGCTCGGAGGGGCGCGGTGTGGCGCGCCGTTCCCCTGGGGGGGATCTTTTTGTAAGCGATGGTTGGTATTGTTCTTTCGTAGTACTTTGACTGGTACATGTGTGGTTTTCGAAGTGGATGGCGCGATAGCTGTCGGGGGGATGAAATTCAAATCCTGGGAAGCTGCGCCTTTGAGTGTGTACCGTCTGGTGTCGCTACGGATCCACTGACCCTTGTGAGCTAGGCTCGGGTGGGGAGAGGTGAATGGTGCACGCCGTCCGGCGGCCCTGTCCAACAGTCTTGCGCTCGATGGGAGGCCAGGCCCAGAGCGAAGACGATCGGCGTTGCTCATCCGAGCTACCGATCCATCCCCGGGTTATGTGGTTCAGTAGTACTTTAGTAGTACTTTGGATCTTTTTACTGTCTTTAGTGACGGTAGGATACGTTTTTTTACGAGAGCTACGATGCTTGTTGCGCGAGCCGAATGGGCGAGCGCAAAGGCAGAAGGTGGCTGCTACCAGCTAGAGGAGCTGCTTAATAGGTAAAGCAGGTGGGCGTCCGCCGCGGACAATTTACTGCGCTTGTGACGCTTTGTCTCCGCGCGTTGCCTTAGGCGGACTCAACATGGTACGTTAACTAACCGTTAAACCCGAATATTTTACCAATATAAGAAAAAGAACGAGCGATGATGCCATGACTACATACAGGTACGGGTACAAGCGCTTTTCTAAAGGTACACGTACTGTCTGTAGTCCGTACTTAGTACTTGTATCAGTACGGGTACTATTGATAGAATGGCTTTATTGCGAAGAATGGGCTTCGTTTGCAACAGTAGAATGGGCTTTGTTTGCCAAATGCTAGCAAGGTTGGGCTGTTTTTTTGCTCGGAAGCGTCACATCACCCGGTACGTACGTACGCTAATTTAGGGATTTTGAGAGGGAGGGTTGCGTGAGCTCAACTCGCACAAAGGTGGACGACATGCATGTTTGTGTCGCTCGGCGCGTCATATATATGGGTAGTAGCGTGCGCGATGTCCGTGTTTTACCATAAAATAGGCGTAGCGGTTGGAATAAATTGTAACGTCATAGCAACGCCACCCCGACTATTGTCGCCCCCAATGTAAATTCAACCTCTATGATTTCAATATGGCCACTTACAAAGCAAGGGGGGGCTCCGTTTTGCCATGTTGTCGCCATTGGGCGGCCGGGCGGGTTGATCGTTCGTTGGCCACCCCTGTGTCCGCCAATAGAAGAAAACCCACTTTACCCGTCATGCAAGGACTTTAGGGTCGATGTATTCCAATTCTACGCTTGACTCGGTAGTTCATTCGCCGAAGAATTTAATCTTTTGCACCGCGACTTCGATGATGTAAGCGTTTGTCGTCACTCCGTAGCTTAAGGAGTGTGACGTTCAAGTGAATCATGCCGGTGGCTTAACTTGAAGCGTTGTTGCGATCTCGTGAGGATGGCATGTTAGGGTGCTACCCGTCGCCGCGTGATTTTTTGGCGAGTTGATGGACCAACGAGATAATGGGAACTTACCACCAAATAATTTGCGTCGAGTTTAATCGAAGAACATTAACACCTCAATTACCTCCGAGTGTACGATTCCCCGAAGGTGACACAATACTTAATTATTTGCGTTCCGCCGAAACGCTTCGATGCCCTTTCCGTGTACGGGGGTACGACCGGAGCCCATCGTCCTCGGATACTGACGGAATCGGGAACGGATAGCTACATGTAGGTCGTGCCGGCCCCACAAGGGGGCCGGGTGTGGTGACTAGAGAAGTGAGAGGAGAGAGATGGCGGCCGGCGAAGCCACCGTCAGGGCCGGCCGACCGCCCTTACTAGGGAATAGCGTACCGCTAATATAATGAAACTAAGTACAAGGATGACAAATAGCTCCCTTGTACATAAGCACTAGGCAACGAGATGCTAGTGCTAACACCCCCCCTAAAGGTAGCCGAGGTCGTGACGTTGTCCTAGCTTGCGTCGAAGAAGGCGCCATCTTGGTCGAAGGTGTAGTGCTTGTAGCGTGTGTCTCAGGCCGGGTAGGTGTAGCGACATGTGCTCACAAGAACGTGACGCTACAGGCGAGTTGCCGATATGAAGCGGTTCCAAATGTACTGCGTAATGTACTATTATGACATGTAGTGGGAAAAAAGCTGTCCAAGGTGAATTATCCGACGCATGAGAGCGACCGGCGAGGAAGAAGCAAAGCCAACAAAATTGTTAGGAGCGTGTAGGCACGCAAAAGCATAGACGGGCGCTGCTGGTGTTGACAACCCCTTTTCGCAGTGGGAAAGGTTAGCTCCTCGCCAAGCTAGGTGAGCGTTGCGGCGTTGCCTCGGGAAAAAACAATAACGGTGTTGATTAAAGTACGCACGGGCCGAATTTTCGCGTGTCGGTTTTAAACAACTAGATCTGGTCGCGAGCATCGATAGACTGAAAGCCGGTTAGGGCGAGCGCGGCGCTGGGCGCTCTGCACACGCTCTTCTCCTTCTTACGTGGGAAATGGTAGGACAGTCGCGAACAACTAGCTCGAAGGCGAAGCGTGGTGTCGGTTGGACGATCAATTACTAGCGTGGCGCCGAGCGCTTTACACACGCTCTACTCTTTTTTGCGTGGGATTACGTAGGGCTAGCGTGGCGCCGAGCGCTTTACACACGCTCTTCTCTAGTGTAACTTGGTGGAGGGCCCATAAACTGTCGGAATCGGGAATGGATAGTTACATGAAGGTCGTGCCCGCCCCGCAAGGGGGCCGGGTGTGGTGACTAGAGAATTGAGAGGAGAGACATGGCGGTCGGGGAAGGCACCGGCAAGGCCGGCCGACCGCCCCTAATAGGGAATAGAGTACCACTAATAGCATAACAATAAGTACTAGGATCATAAATAGCTATCTTGTACATAAACACTAGGCAACCGGATGCTAGTGCTAAGATATACAACGAGGTCTTATGTTAGGCAATCGATGCCCGCTCCACCACGAATGAAGCAGCACTGAAGTACTGCGACCGACGTGCAAGCTCGAAGTATGCGTACTTGTTCGCGAGCAATTCTGGTGTGCAATAAGTGTTGTTCATGTAATGGTGTCTGTGAGCCGGATTCGTAGGGACTTTGGCAGGTGTAGAGCTTGGAGTACGACCGTTGCGGAAAGGTGGCCCCTCCCAATGTCTCGTCCATCGCGACAAGTGAAGCCGCGAGTCCCTTCTTGACCTTGGCGACGAGGTCACCGAGTGCCACCGTTTCTAGACCATGGTCCTTTAAGAAGCCGCTGACTCTTGAAAGGTTGAGTTATAAAGGCGTGAGGCTTTGATGGTTGTCAAATGCTAGCCGCAACTTGTGCTAGAATATGGATCTTCACCTAGTTAGACTGTACTTGAGTCTACATACCGTTGCGTGAGCTCTACTCGCGCAAAGGTAGAAGTTGGACGACATGTGTGCTATGTCGGCATATCATGTAAAGTTAGCATTATGCCCGTGTCTTGCCATTGTACATGCGCATTCTAGCATTTAGAATTTGTAACGCCGTGGCAACGTCCGACTATTGTCGCCCCATGTGTAATTTGAACCTCTGTAATGTCAATATGACAAAAATAACAACAACAAAATTCAAAAACACGCTTACAAGGAAAACGCAATGCAAGTGAATCATGCCAAACGCAAGCAATTGCAAGGCACAAAGTCAGCCACCCACAAACAACGGACAGAGGGAGAGCACGCCACCGCATGAGCATAACCAACATGAACATAATCGCGTAGGTATAATATGCAAAACTAACAATACGAATATCAAATACCCCATTTCTAGGGAAGCGCGAGCATTTTCTTCCTTTTATTGGCTAGTAGTTATTATGACGAACACGCAACCGCATTTTCCTATCATCTTGCAACCCTACAGATACCCGTACATAGTTATTGCGATATGTAAAGTTAGTCAACACACGTTGCTAGTGAAAGCCTACTATATATATGAACATCTCCAAAAGGTCGACGAAGAAGTTGAATATGATGGTGCATTGACCATGTCATACTGCCGCATCACGACTTACTTCGCCGTTATGCGAGAAATTACCCATGCGCTGTGCAAACAACGCAAAGGGCTCTTTACGGAGGCTACAAGCCACCTTTGTGTTATATCGGTAATGTTTACATGGCAGCAATCAAACACATTACTCGGTCCAAAACTGCAAGGGATATTGCGCAATCTAGTGGGGCACAAGAACATAACGACCGTTGTAATGCATTATGTACCAGGTAGTCAACTTGCACATTGAATTATGGGTCGGGGGTGTATGTGCTCTCGCCAAAAACTGCGTGCCCGGAATTCCCGATCAGATTTCGCTATCTCACAATGTGCACACCCGCCTCGTCGACACGGACGAAGGACATTATGAGACTATGGGCATTTGGTGTCGGTAGTGCTAGTCTAAGCGAGTATCCAGATTGCACGCTCTTCTGCTTGGGTGACGGAGGCGGTATTCCTAGCGCTGGGCGGCCACGGGGACCTAGGGCAGCTAGCGTCGGTATTGACTTATTAGCGAGAATCCATATTGCACGCTCTTCTCCTACTTGGGGTTGCAGTATTTCGGAGGTCAAACTATCCCGGGTAGCGTTGTAGGGGGCCCATAACATGTAAGAGTTGGAGTACAACGGTTACACGGGTAGTCGAGCCGGCTCCGCTAGGGGGGCAGCAATGGGGACATAGGAAGTGGAAAGAGAGAGATGGCGGCCGGCAAAGGCACCGGCATGGCCGGCCGACCGCCACTAACGGGGAATAGAGTACCGCTATTATAAGTACAACATTAAGTGCTAAGATAAGGACTAACTACCTTGTATATAAGCACTAGGTAATGCATTAGTGCTAACACGGTTTGGTGTCCGAAAAAATGGGCCGCGATATATCAAACGTATGTGCGCACACTTCTTGGGGCGCAACATCAACCTCATCCCATGTATTTACGGAAGCACCCTACTTGGACGCTTAATGCACCACTACGAAATCAGCGACCTCTTACAGGGTCTCAGCGGCGGGTCAACTGCGCGCGCATTAATGGGGTGGGCAATTGCAGCTAAGATTGTCATCAAGAAGGTGCATGCGTGCAACAGATCGTTGCTTTTGAGGGAGTGGCTCGTGTAGTCATTGGTTAAACACACCGCGCGGTTGCTTTGGCACGCCGATCACTATTTCATCTGTTAGACATGGCCAAGTTATCTATGGTTATCCGCCTAACAATTCTTTCCGGCTTTTAGGCGAGCCAGGCTCGCATGTTGGTCGACATTGTAAGCGTTTCGGGAGTTAGTTCAGGGCAGGACTACGGGACATCAAATGGGAAAACTTGGGGAGTCATTTCGTAGGAAACAGCCGAGGGCGATGTGCCTCGCGCTTTAGGGGACTGGCAGCCCTTCTATCAGCTTGCGGGAGTCTATCTAGGGTTTACCCTACAAGTAGTACAAGTAGTCTACAAGTAGTATGACAGTAATGAAGAGTCACATACAATTTCCATGTCGCGGGCAAAGACCATTCACCCAGTGAGGACTTCCGCCTCGTTCTGGACGCCAACCGGCAGATATATGGCGAGTTGCTTCGAGGTGGATACAACTTCGCTGGGCATTGAAGCCGTGGGCATTGAAGGATTGAGAAGAATTAGTAGTGTGAATAGTGAGGTAGGTGAGCATTATTGATGGCTGCCGTTTTTACCATGAAAGGCATCGCTGCTGCTCAATACCTGGTAACCACCATCTCTGCCCCAAAACCGACAGAATTGCCTCAATAATTATAACAACTACTCGTATACCTAGAGCTTCTAACAAGTACCAAGCTTCCCAGCCGTTGTAGCTAACCCACAAGCCAGGTGAGAATAAATCCTTTAGCCGTTCTAAGAATGATATATATAAGTGGTTGAGATTAGTAGACACCGTTCCACTTCCAAGACAGCCAACAACCCTTCAGGAGTCACACCCGTGCACTGATTTTCAAATCTCAATGGGGACAGTGAGTCAAACATTACATATATATGGGTACACTGGTCTTACATACTCCGATATTTTGAAGATACATCTGCAGGTCAACTGAAACGAGCCGCCTCATCCGGATCCACGCCCCGACACACTTGCGTTGGGCCAAACCTGCCATCCTTGCCATACAAAATATTGAATACAACAGCCATGAAGGGGGCATGAGGCGAGGACAGTGCGGAGCATCATGCGATGGCCACCATGCTGCCGACAATAAATTTGGACGAGGTGTACATCGCTCGCAGGACTGCGGCCACGATCCAGGGGTGCTGGTACATGGAGAAGGCGCTGTACCCCAGGGCCGCACACCGATAGAGGTACCTGCACAAAGGTGGGGAGAGGGTGTAAGTAGTCTCAATCATCCTGTCATTACACACAGCCATAGCCACGGCAGCTAACACACACACACACACACACACACACACACACACAAACCCGCTCTAACCTACCATACTCGTGCGCACACACGTACTCTCTCTCTCTCTCTCTCTCTCTCTCTCTCTCTCTCTCTCTCTCTCTCTCTCTCTCTCTCTCTCTCTCTCTCACACACACACACACACAAACAAACACAAAAATAAACTCACAGCATACCCGCTACCACCCTCTTGCGAACACATACACACACGCACACACACATTAGATAGGCACACACACACACTCACACTAATACAATTTCTGATAACATATACATAATCAGAACCACAAAAATATATGTAGAAAAGTCAACGAATCAACCCCACCACAAGCCACTCGTAAAATACATACATCAAACATGTGGCACTGTTTTCATTGGATGGACCAAACGCGAAATAGACAAACACATGCGTCACCGACAAGCGCGACTCACTTGCCCCAGCTCCAGAGGCGCCTGATGCGGTTCATTCTCAGTTCCAAAAAGGCATTAGACACGGCACGCTGCAACATCTGCGTCAAGAGATGCATCCAAATTTGGTCAGGTGGAGAGTTCGGCAGGTAAAAGCATCTCTGCAAAAAACACAAAAACGCAAGATGACAGCACCTTGGGCTCCATGTCCTGAGCCTCAGGCAACGCCACAACGTAGCGCGCAACAAACACCGCGAGCGCCTCGATGACGTCCTCTCTCTCAATCATCACATAATCATCCTGTTAACAAAGCAAACAATTCATCTATGCAATTTTGATTTAACTAAACACGACCGTGATCAGCTTTGGCTTGGTAGAGGCTTGTCAAGTCTCTACCATTTTCCCACCCCTCCTCACAATCCCTTCAATAGGTTGTGATTGTTGTGTGCACATCGGCTCTGTGCGTACCAAATCTTGCGAGGCAGCGTTTTCTGTCGCGCACGCGGACTCCGGTGAGGCAGATGTGAGAGCCTCCCCTTGCCCATCATCCGTCGTGCCCTTTTCCTGAGAAGCACCCACAGCCAAAGGCCCATCAGTTCGCAGCACATGATGCCGCATGGCGACTGCATTTGCGCACGCGCGAGCGGCCACCACCATAATATCTCCCTGGCCACCCTTACCTCCAAGTGCCCATCTTCTTTCACCTCCCACCAATCCGACCGCAGCACCTCGCCGTGCGTGTGGCTGTGCATGCCGTCCTGCAAGTAGAGCATGCAACAGAGAGTTCGGATGGTTCACGTTGACTCAACCGGGGTAGTAATATCACTTGTTGGATTATGATTGGGTTGCTTAACCCCTTAGCAATTGAGGGCACACCTTCTGGCAGCAGCCCTGCCCGTGTCCACAGCCTGCTCCACAGTGACACATGTTGGAGATCTTCTCCAGGAACTGAGGCGACTCTACAACCTTCTGAAGCATAGAGTATATCTAGGATACAAAAAGCAAGATGAGACGAGGGTCTGGACGGGACAGATGTGTGTTGTAGTGCTCAAAGATGATTTATGATGGATGATGCCTAGCATGTTTACAAATACGGAGGGCCATGACGCAGGACCACATGCGCCCACCTTCTGAGTACCCTCTGCGCTATCCAAGTTCGGCCCTAGCCACTCGCGGCTCTCCGAGTTTGTCCTTATCTGAACAGCAACCATTATCACGGTGAGCAACTCAAGGTTGCTGCAGCATGAATGAGGCGGTTCATAGTTCATGCCGCTAGCTGCTCCACCCCAGCACGCATAAACCCCTCCCTGGCGTGCTGCTATGCTTATGCCGGAGTGGGAGAACTAAGCTGGTTTTGGCAATATGCTGTCATTCAAACTTTGGGGGAGGGCAGGGTGAGAAGGGTGCGCACCTTGTCGAGCTCTGTGTGGCTATGGTCAAAGGTGGTCTGCAGCGCGGCGTCATGGGCATCCAGCTCCGCAGCCACATCACCACCAGCCCCCGCCATTGAGCTGCTGCAGGACGGAAAAAATCCATTGAGATACATTTGTTGACTATGAAGGCAGAGAGGTGTTGGTGAGCGCGAGACCGCAAACACTGCGATCGCCGGTACATAGTACATAGTACACACAGCACCGCGCGAACCAACGACTGACACACCGCACAGCACCGCTTTCGTCAACTACTCTGGGTACCGTGTGACCTAGAGAAGCGCATATTCGTGCGGGTAGCGCATTTCTATATTGAGCAAGCCCAGACAAGATGCCCTGCGAGTGTGCAGGACGCACCGTGTCCGCACATCCATTCGCGTCTAGTTTGTTTTGTGTGAAAGGTGACAAGTACAATCAAGGAAGTGGGCACCCATGACAGCTGGGTAAAAGCTCTATACCGTCGCGAGACGCAAATATGTTGTTCTGGCGCGTTTGATACGATTATGTATACCGTCGTTGGGGTGCCCAAGACCCACTCACTGCCCCAGGCCGCGCTGCACTTTATCCCTGAAAGCCGCACTGCACTTCGATAGCACCGGTACCAGGTACCCGTCGCCGAGAACCATGGTAAGGCAGTGACGATAAAGTACTGCAACAACAACGCAGACGGGATTTGGAGGAAGAGGTGTGGCGCAGAGTACGTACCCGGTAGATACGGAGGGTCCGGAAAAGAGGCGCTGTCACACAGAGGGAACAGAACGTGGGTGCTAGTAGTGGGGGCGTGTGCCTGGGTAAAATAAGCTCAGCGAGATAAGGTCGCCGAGACACTGGGTAATCCTTAGGTGCCAACAGCAGTCAGGCAGGGAGAGGGGTCAGAGGGCCTGTCTGGAGAGGCCGGCGCTGACGTTTTTTTTTTTTTTTTTTGCGCCCCCTGGATATGGGACTGGCAGGGAACCCGCACCGGCACCCTCTACAGGCGGCGTTTTGCAAGCATGACTGAGAGCAGAAGTTCGAAACAAACCTCAACTCAACATCGATCATACTCCCGGCGCTGACGTTATTCAGGTTCAATACAGGCTTGATGATGATAATTATGAATTCACCTGAGTTTATGGTTCATTAATTACAAGAAAATCAGTGGCATTCAGATATAGGATACGGGTACCTGTACGGCTGTACCTTTATATGCTTTTTGAATTGTTTGCTGCGGATAATATGAGGGTGATAGGGCAGATAGGGATTGCTGCAGATAGGGCCGTTCGTGCAGCAGCTAGCCGAATCTTGGGCGTTTCTCTGGACGCACAAACACTCGATAAACTAAATGGTGCTAAACGACAGCTTTCCCTCCCTGCGGAGTTTGGGGGGCTTAATGTACCGTCCCTCGAGCTCACTATGCTTCATTCACTGCGACCCTCGCCAACGTGATTATTGATTACGAGCCCGAGTCGCTAGGTACTTTGTTCGGTCTCATCCGACAGGAACTACTTAATGTTGCCATTTCTAGTTAACCGTGGGCAGTCCAATTGCGCAATTCGTATGATTCGATCTCCACTATGGGCGGGTTCTCGGAAAAGGATCTCTTGGTGTTGACTACTTGACTAGCACAGTGAACCAAAACCTTTCCGATTATGCCGGGCATGATGTCGAGTTGTTGGTATCTCCGGTCAACAATGCGGTGGCACCCGCTACCCAACCGACTTGCCTACAACTTCCGACTCCCGATGCTCTCACTTGCTTGGGAGATTCTAGGGGCCACATTCAATGGGGCATTTCGCGCATTCTTCGTGCCCGGGCCTACCTTGACCTCTTCGCGAGTTGCAGACCTTGCCCACCGGACTATATGAGGGTGATTTCGGCTACAGGTCGCGGGGCTTTGGTTCTCTTTTTCGCTTCACATGAGTCCAGTTTCAAGGTGCCATCCGATTGCTATACGATGGCGGCCCACCGGGTGCTTGGCTTGACTGCGGAGCGCGCCTCTCATGCTCGAAAGTGCCCTCGGTGAAATGAGGCTCCTTCAGAGCCTCGCGGGTATGGATCTTCGTCGACGGTATCGGACATCTTTATGTCGGGTAAGCGCTCAACAGCCGCTATGCTCATGGACCATGTCTCCCGCTGCCCATGCTGTTGGTATATCATTCAACTCCACGACCGTATTGTCCACGTACTTGAAGAGTTCATACTTGAAGCGGGGGCTACTAAGGGCCGGGACTTGCGGTTGGAGGTCCGCCGTATTCGGTCGGGAGCTTCTCGAGATTGCCATAGGGATGTGGTTTGGTTTGACTTCATTGCTCCGCACCGTCATCTTGTTGTTGATGTGACGGTTACAAGTGCTCGCACGAACACCAATGTTCATGGTATATGTGCTCGTCTCCCACTCCCTGGCAGCCTTGCATTGGGAGCTCAGCATGGCAAACTTGATGCGGACCTCCGCACTTTTGCTTTGCTTGGCACGCCCTCGGTTCAGTCGATTCATGACTATTATCCCAAGACTAACTTCGCCATGGAGGATGGGGGCCGGTTGGCGCCGATGGCGGCTGAGCTGGTTGATCGCTTGGCTATTTTGGTGGTTGTTCGTCGCGTCCATGGCATGGGTGCTGCTGACTCTCGTTCTTTGCGCTGTGACGGTTATGTCCGTATGCATCATTTCGCTCGTTGAACAACTTATGTTCCTTTGTTTCGGCGTTTATTTGTGCCGCTGACTCTCGCTCCTTGCGCTTTGACAGTTATGTCCGTATGCAACATTTTGTTCGTCGATCTACTTATGTTTCCTTTCGGCGTTTTTGGG
Organism: Tetraselmis chui; assembly: GCA_026401115.1. Lineage (NCBI taxonomy): Eukaryota > Viridiplantae > Chlorophyta > Chlorodendrophyceae > Chlorodendrales > Chlorodendraceae > Tetraselmis > Tetraselmis chui. The sequence continues at coordinate 37,773 of JAPMLY010002453.1, forward strand.
GGGATGTGCGACGTGAATTGATGCAACGTCTTTCTGCTCCTCTTCATGGCACTCTGGGTTCCTATCTCCGCGACGCTTTTCAAGAGGGCAGTGCCGACACTGTGGCATGCCTTCCTGTTCCTCGGGCTTAGGTTTTTTCCTCTTTTCTTCTGTTTGCTTACTGGCCTCCATTGCTTTTTATTGTAAGACATAAATATTTGTTTGCTGCGCAAACCAACTTGCCGTTTAAAATAATTGATTACAAAATTATCCACCTTCATGGATCACTGAGATTGTATTTATCATGCGTACACGGAACTAATGGAAACTGAATGAAATAAGAACATTCTGGAAACCAACTATCCCCCCCCCCCCACACACACACACAAGAAAAGCCTTGAGTGCTTATGTACCTTAGGGATCTTCCAGTTACCACGAACGGATTTGACGGATAAATCATAAAACGCTCTCTCTACTTGAGGGCTTAAAATGGTTTGTGCCGAGACGATGCTCGTCGCGCTTACTATATACGTGCGCTCTTGGCCTGCCCTCGTGTCCTCAAAACGATGGACACATAACAAAAAATATAATACACACATGATGACAAAGACAACCCACATGATGTCATGATGTGCCTGCTCGCCCTTGTGTCCCACCACACTTACATGTGGCGGTTAGCCTCTGAAAGCTAAACGCTAGCACAAATCTGTTCTAGTCTGTCTAGTTCTGTCGTTGAAAGATGGCAAAACGATGTTGTCAAGAGGCAATGGTGAAAGATATTTCACTGCTGTACTTAGGCAGTAGATGTTGTAAGTGAACAATGGGATTGTTAAAAAGGTTCTGTCACCTCCCTCTATTGCACTGGGCTTAAATAGGTTTCAGCCCAGATTAATTACGCCTGCAAGCTACGCTTACGTGTCAGGCGTTAGGGCTGTCTAACCGTCGTCATCTGCCTCGAGACGCGGCCTGCCTAGCATTGGGTTTCACGACGCGGCTCCTTCTGCATCGAAGAGCTCGCTCTGGCGCGTCATCTGGCTGGTTAGATTAATTATGCATATCTGTACGTACCGGGAGGTACTGGTCGTACTGTAGCATCAGCACCCTTACAATATTGCAGTAGCGACGTACCCACGAGGATACGTCCATCCTGTGGAAAAGCACGAATTGGAATCCGTAACGAGTACCTGTACAATATCATGCAATGTACTGTTGCAGGACTGTACTCGTCACATACATGTCCTATCCAACACTTTAACCTTCCAACCGCACCGATAACGAATGTGCGCGATCGCCCACAACTATTCCCGCGGGTGCTTGTACATACATCTCGAAAAGTGCTCGGATGAAATCCTTGTCGGGTGTGTGCCGTCTGTATTCTTCACTACTACGCGTAGTTAGGCCGGGGAACTTTGTAACTTTGCAACGTTGCATGGTTACTGCTTGAAACCAAAATATTCTGTTACTGTCGATTCAATATCATCATCAAATAGCGATCAACTTGTTTTGTTTTCAAACGCACCGCGCAGATTGCCCCCTTGCCCCCTCGATTGAATGAGTATGAGATAGCTATTTACCAAAAAAAACAAAGCAAACCACCAAGAGAATGATAATGGAAACCCTCCCCCCTCCCACTGGTTCTTCGTCATGCTTTGTATACATACAAACATCACCCAAGAACCGCCACAGCTCAAGTTCAGCCACAACTTACACAACATGACCCATGCCAAGGAATTGACGAACACCTACCAAAATAGCCAAACGATCAACCAACTTGACCGTTTGACAGACCGATCGATTGAGTATGAGGTAGTGTGCTCGCTATCGGCCAACAAGGTTTAGCAAAATGAAATACGTTATTATATTTCGGATGCGATGGATAGGTGGCGATTGTAAAGCAAGAGAGAGAAGGTAAGGGCATGAAGCTTTCTGGAGTGTATCATTTATATTTAGGATGAAAATGCGAGTGCGGTGACAAAAAACGGTATTTGAAGCAATATTGATATTTGGACGTGGTAAAAATCAATTTCTTTCTAGTCTTTTTTTCAAGCATCGGTAATGACAACCATTAGTGAATTGAAAATGGCACGAAGCTAATCAATAGTCAAGCACGACGAGGGCTATACAATCACTAGGGTTCGGACTTAAGAATCCGAGTAGATATGAAACCACGCGCGTACGAGCACATTTCAGGGCGTTTTCATGGTTTTAACTTATTAGGTACGCTTACTTTCAAGGATCCGGATCCACTGCCACTTTCTCTGGTTAAAGACCACGAGAGGGGCAATCTACTCGCGGTTGATAAAACGCTACGGTTCCGGAGGGCAGCTCAACAAATGAGGAAGTTGAAACATCGCTCTTCGTGGCGTTGGGCGAGCCTTGTACCGCTTCGGTATGTCGTGCATAATGCATGGTCAGAGAGGCTTTTCGGCGCCACGAGGGCGAAATTTTTGCACGCGTGAAACGCATGAGGTAAATTCCATGATACTACGATATATTTCACATAATGCGCTAGAGGGCCCTCAAGAAAGTAGCATGCGTACATGTATGAAATGAGTTGAAATTATTTATAGCAAGTACCGGCAAACTTGACCGGCTGCCCTCTAGTGGCCATCATGTACTATGTCATCTAGGACACTTAGGATTACCGATTATTGGGCCGGGTACGTACTCTACAGAAGATACATATGATAACATACCTCTCATGTGTGTGTGTGTGTGTGTGTGTGTGTGTGTGTGTGTGTGTGTGTGTGTGGCGTCGTTCCTCGGGAGTTATATATAATAAGCAACGGCAGTAATTACCACAGTCCTCCCGCATAAGCAGGAACAACAGAAATAATCATGCAATCAAGAAAAAATATCTGAAAATAAATACACTTGTCAAGAATCCAAAATGAAAGCTGTTGCTAGGGCGTCATGATGATGCAGCTCGGCCCGCTCCCACCAAGCCGGGGTGCCAACCGGCCTAAGCCGGTTGGCGTTGGAGCGGAGCGACGGGCTTGCCTCGTCTAGCTCCCGCGTAACTTCGGTCTTGCCGGAGATAGGAGGGGAAAGGATGTAGAAAAAACCATCCTCGCTAAGTCACTCGTCGATCCTGCCGCCGTATCCCGTAAACCCCGCCCTATGGCCGTTGCCGCTCCTCCCGTCGCGACGTTCCTCCGAGTCGAGGTCCCCTTCACCTCGAGGATAGGTGGGGAGGACCAAGACAAAGCGCAGGAAAAACTATAGCGCTCATGCCCCCGCATGTATGATTTTCGCATATTAAAATTCCATGGCTTTTCCTTACTAGTGCATGGGTACCTGCTGGGCAACCAACCAGAAGTCGTGTCCTCCTCCCACGGTTCGTGCGTCCGTCGAGCACCCATGTTTCGAGTGTAAGTCTCTGCGCTCACCCGGGCTCGCACTCTCTAGTAATGGGTGTGCCTATCTATTATGCGCAGAGACATTGTAGGGCAGGGTCCCCGTTGCCGTATCCAGCGGGTCGGAGTACGAACATTTTCTTCCAAAACCCAAATTACATAGTAGTTTTCGGGGGTCGGCTGATCCTAAGGACCGCTTCCGCTAGACCTTGCTGCTCCTCTCGCCGCGATTGTCCTCCTTGATGGTGTTTACGTGCTTCCTCCCCTTAGGTATGCTCGACGTCAACATGCTAGTCGACGGGGAACGAGCGCCTTTCCTTGGCACATCTTCCCATATGCCCGCCGCCATGTCCAACGCCTCCCTCCCGTCGCCGATTTGCCCGTACTCTAGTGGACATTCTTTTTCACATACGCACCCCCGCCTCCTTCTTATCGGGAGAGTATTTAGTCGCGAATAAAACATATCGGACGGGTCGATGGAGAGATCTTGGCGCTAGAGTACGGATATTTTGTTTTCCAAAACCCTATGTACATAGCTTCATGGCATCTCTTGATCGCGCGGATTAAAGTTGCCGGTAGCCCGGTACCTCGTTTAGCCCCCTACCGTGCCAAGTATGGCACGGCTACATGGTTCCAAGCGCTCACCGCGTAGAGGTAGAGATAGGTGCCGACGGGCATGCGAGCGCACCCCCCTCCCGAACCGTCGCCGATGCGCCGCCGGCGGGCGCCGACGGTGGTAGATGTTGTACTCCTTTTTAATTGTTTTAAGAGGCGGCAGCCCGCATGCCCAATTTCGCCGAGAACTAGCGAATTTCCGCATCAATGACCGAGCTCCGGATGCCAAACCATGGTGCGACAATATTGCCTTTTGAAAGATCGCCATTGTAATCAGGCTCACCAGAGGTCGTCCACCCGCGACTGACTTCCAGAGGCTTTGCAGAAGGGTAGTGCAGATGCCCCTCCGACTTTGGGCCGTTTGTTTTTCCCTTTCTCTGTTTGCGGTATCCGCTGATGGCTGCCCTTGTAATTAAATATTTAATAACTTCCAGGGAAAGACCTTTGTTTGTACTACAGGAATCATGTTGAGCTCCAACATTATAGCAAACTTATTTACAATTTTGCTTCTCCTGCTCCCACCGAAGCTTCGGCCTAGGCTCATAAAAGGAATAAAATGTTAAAACGCTATTGCTGCCCCCCTCTTCGTACGGACGACGGTGCGGACGGTGGTCTGCCTCTAAGGTTATGATCCTGCGGTGCTAATCCTGGCACACCAGGGTGCGCTATCGGCTCTTGACTCGCCCGCCTGAGCGGTGGCACTGCCTTCGAACCTGGTGAATGGGAAACTCGTCTCGTAGGAACTCGAGCTTCGTCCAAACGGATTGCGCTTGTGGAGGGCATCGTATCTGCTAGTCGTGAGGTGGCGCTAGGCGAGCCCATGCGTTTCGCGGATGCAGGAGGCACAGGCGGCCCTAATTCTACGCTACCCGAGTGCCCCCTCCTGCTTCGGTTGTGCCTCGCCGCTGCCGTGACGTCGATACCACTGCTACTGTCTTCAGACATACGGATGCTATTGCCACTGCTACTGCGTGACAGGGTAAGACAGCTCCCCGCATGCGAAGGGCACCTCTGCTCTGAGCTCCCAGCGCTGCCGCCCCGAGAACGAGGGCGGAAAGTACTCACAAAGCCGCCGCCGCTGGCGTCCTGGCTGCCGCGGGATATGCCAACCATGGTCCTGAGCTTCCCCGCCGCGTTGCCTCGGCAGCTACCGGCAGCGTCCAGCATTCTGGTGACCACATCAATGTGCTCTTTCTTCTTCTCCTCCTGCACGCCGCAGGAGACCACGGCATCAGGAACTCGCTCCATTGTGCCACCCCACCACCCATACACCAGCACCACAAGCTACGCTTAGTCTATGGGATCACAAAGCACTTTCAGAAGCATCACCTCGATCCATGTGTGCTCCAATTTCTGACAAAAACTACTCAGCTCATTTAGTGACGCCTGCGGCTCTGTAGGCACCTCCCGCGCCTCAGTCTCGGCCTGTGTTTCAGGGAATGATTCACGCATAATCCACCCCCCACACACGTATGTTTGAGCATCATACATCAGAGATAACAAAAAATGCGTATTTTCACACATTGCATGCGCCACAAGAGATAGCTCCCCAACCTGTAGACATTGATGTAGATACTCCACATCCTCCAGAAGCCCCTCATGCTCCGCCCTGAATGCATCCCTGAGCTGCTCCGTGACTACTTCGACATCGAATGCATTGAGCTTTGGCTTCAAGCTCGCAATTACCTTGAAACAAAGGATCGCCGCCAACATTACATCATCAGTCCACCAGCTCAGGTGGGGAATGTGTGAACCACAGAACACACGGCAACAAACTCTCTCACTCGCTCACTCACTCACTAACACACACGCACACACACACACACACACACACACACACACACACACACACACACACACACACACACACACACGCACACACACACACCTGCGATGAATCTGTGCTTCCGCCGGACCCTGCAGTTGAGGGTCTAGACCCGCAGCTGCTCATAGGCCTTGAGGGTGGGGTCCGAGCTCGGGAGCCACGCAGGGGCTGCAGGCACACGCATGTGCATGCGTACAGAGTTAGAACAAGTTTTGGCACTTTCGAACTTTGCAGCATTTCCTGAAACAACATTTGCAGGAATCGCATATCACATTGAAAGAATTCAGGTCAACGGGGAAGAGGGGGTAGGGAATGCGGAAGGTGGTGTCAGTTTCCTCACGTTTGATATATATTGCAGTAAGCGCTTCTCGCTGGGCGTTTGCGCGATAAGAGACTCCACCGCAGCCTCAGCGTTGTCCCCCGTGTCGTAGGTACCCACGATACTGTGAATCTTGCGCAGCAGCAGGCGTGCCCCCTCCTCAACCTGTCTCACGCAGCCGCAGCAGCAGCAGCAGCCGTCATTCAGCTAACCAAGCGCAACTCAGTACCCTACCCAGCGCACTTCACATGCACCCCAACCCTCGTCCTGCTCCCATCCTGTGTCATTAGACTGTATACATGGGAATGGCTGTGAATGTAGAGAGAGAGAGAGAGAGAGAGAGAGAGAGAGAGAGAGAGAGAGAGAGACGAGATCAGGTGAGGCGAAGAGAGGTGGGGCGAGGCGAGGGGAGGGGAGGGAGGGGAGGTGAGGTGAGGTGAGGTGAGGTGAGTTGAGGTGAGGAGGTGAAATGAGGTGAGGTGAGGTGAGATGAGGTGAGACTAGGTGAGGTGAGGAGAGGTGAGGGGGTGAAATGAGGTGAGGTGAGGTGAGGTGAGGTGAGGAGAGGTGAAGGGGTGAAATGAGGTGAGGTGAGGTGAGGTGAGGTGAGGTGAGGTGAGGTGAGGCGAGGTGAGGTGAGGTGAGGTGAGGTGAGGAGATGTGAGGTGAGGTGAGGTGAGGTGAGACTAGGTGAGGTGAGGTGAGGTGAGACTAGGTGAGGTGAGTTGAGGTGAGGAGGTGAAATGAGGTGAGGCGAGGTGAGGTGAGGTGAGGCGAGGTGAGGTGAGGTGAGGTGAGGTGAGGTGAGGTGAGGTGAGGTGAGGTGAGGTGAGGTGAGGTGAGGTGAGTTGAGGTGAGGTGAGGTGAGGTGAGGTGAGGTGAGGTGAGGTGAGGTGAGGTGAGGTGAGGTGAAGTACCAGCTCTCGCTGTGGCGTTGCCAGCAGCACCGTCTGCCTCCTGTTCACCAGCTGCGAGTTCTGCAGCCGCACTTCCCCCAGAATCTCCGCCAGTGCTGACGCCTCCTCAAACACCTGACGATTGTCCTCGATAAAGTTTGACCCAATAACGCGCCGCACCTGTGGGCGCACGTCACCCACGGCCCTCAGTGCAAGTGCACTAAAGATGACTGAATAGCCAGTTGACCTACCTCTGAGGGTACTAGAAAGTGTCTTAGGGGCTGAGTGACGCTGATAGCTTTTGGCCTCATGCGAGCAAAGTGGTGTTCGTGGGAAAAGTTGGACAGCCAGCAAGAATTTTAGGGCTTTGGGGTTTAGGGCTTCGGGACATGTCTCTCACCTCCTCTTGCTCCGCCGCTGGAACTGATTCGATGATGTTGTCCCACAGGAGAGACTTAACGGCGCGGAGCTCGTCCGCCGGACAAGTCGGCAGCTGACCAGAGCTGAGGCCGTCAGCCATGTTGGCGGTGCTACAGCGGACCGCTCTGTGCGACTGTTTGTGTCTAGCGCGTTCAGAGTAGGGAGCAGGCAGACAGCGCTAATTACGCCATGCCAAACACAAAAAAAACTGTACGGTGCAGGTAGCGCTAGCGGCTTTCACGACGCGGCAGAAGGGAAAGGCCGTGTCTGAGCTCGCGCTGCCGTGGCTAGCGATACCCAGTAGCTTTGACGGACTATCTCCAGACTTGTAATTTGGTTTTGTCGGTGACCCACTACACTGAAACTACCGCTATAGTGAGCATTCGTGACCTCCAACTCGTTTACTAATAAGGTGGTTTTTCTTACAGTGCCTTTTATGCTGATAAAATTTTGTGGTTTACAGAACCGATGTTAATTTTATTGTCTATCCTCTCGTGTCTAACTAGTCACCCGCCATCACGTTGGGCAGGGATAGGGCAGTATGGGGCTGCTCTTAGGGCCAACCATAGAGGTCTAACAACTTAGGAGCCAAGGTTTTGACGTAGCGGAGGGTGGGCGAGCGGCTTGGTGGTCATAATGTTGACCCGTGGGTACGAGGGGGTTAGTGAAAATCGGACCACCCGAACGTCTTTGTAATTCAAATTCTTCGGCGGCTGTCACGATCAACCCCACCACCCGACGACACCACCCAACAAGCGACCCCGGCCACCTACAACGGCCGTTTGGCCCACCAAGGGCTGAAAACCGACCCCCTAGTGATATTGAGCCATGCGTAGGTGCGTTGCGTCACCCCTTCAAGCGTCGCTTCCGCCACTCGGGGTAGACACACGCAGGCCGATCCGGTGAGCGCGCTCGTTTTTTCCCGCTTTTCCGTTACCATCACATGCTCGTCCTTACGATACTAACTCGTCCTTGTCCCGCAACTCGAACGACAACGTAATAACAAACTCTACGTGCACCCCCCCCTGCGACTCAAGGTTGTCGTTGCCATATCTAGGCGTGCCATCCTTATCGTCGCCCCTTCCGATGCTAATCGCAACATGTTCAATCCCCCCCGACCACGACTTACGACTCACCCTTTACCGTTTGCCGGCCTCAACAAACCCATCGCCAACAACTATACGATCGTGGTGCTCATATTTGGAAGATTGAGCCTAGCGTAGGCTACTTGGAAGCCGGTCTCCGTGATGCCGAGGAGGCCGCAAGCGTCCCGACATACTACAACCACTCCCTCAAGAACGGCATATGGCCACGCGTTTCAGCTCAGTCAAAGCTCATGAAGGCAATCGACATCCTTGGGCCACATGAAGGCGACGAGAAGAACGCCAAGACTCAGGCACCCCATGACAACCCATGCCACACCACCTAATAGGTTGTTGAACAACATCCGCCGATCAACCCCATCTTTGCTACCGTTTGCTGTCCGTCGGAATGTTGGCCGGGAAGGTAAATGTGGGGGGAAGAGAAAGGCACGCCGCGTGCAAGTGGCAGAGGACAAGGACAAAAAAGCCAAGGGCGCTGACAACAACAAGGATTATAGGGAGGCAGTCAAGAGTGTGCTCACGCGGGTGGTAGAGAATGAAGTTGAATGCGACCAATCTGTGCGTGCTGCGGCGACTCATGCTCAGACAACACGCCATTTAAGGATTACAACATTATTACCATTAGTTACTCATGGTGGCGCGCTTATTTTAACATTTATCGACCAACATACCTTTGCCCACTCGCCAAAAGACTGGCGGTTCTCTAATCCCACTCGCGATTGAAGAGCGTATCGCGGACGTTGTGAGCCGCGTCCGCAGAAGGGTCTTGGAAGGCGCGTCATGGGCGGTCCCTTCATGTCTATCTCTGAAGTAGGCCGCATGTTTCCAACGCTCTTTTCTCCCTCTCTACACACACGCATTCACTCCAACGTGCGCGCGCGCGCACACACACACGCACACACACACACACACACACACACACACACACACACACACACACACACACACTATGAAGCGGACGACGACAACGTGCATGCCAAGGGGGAGGGCAAGAGCGGGCGGGTAACACCCAAGAACATATGGTCACGCCCATGCATAGCTACATGCGAAAAGTCTATTGGGTTAAAAAGCGCCCACGACCTAGAGAAGTAACGCAAGGCAAGCGATAAGCCACAAAAAGAGGATGCGAAAAACGCAAGGAGTCGCAAGGCACTGGTCGAAGCTGTCAGCCACGTCATCACTGTTCTTGAGACCATCGCCGCCCGTGGCCTCGGCACGGTTGCTTCCCTTCAAGTGAAAGACTTGAAGGCGATGCTACAACACGACAACCCAGAAGCTCCGGAGGCTACCTTTGGGTAGGTTTTGTAGTCCATCATGACGGCCATGTGCTAGAAACTAAAATTATTGAAATTGAAATTGAAATTGTTTACAACATGTACCGTATGCGCCGGTTTTTCACAAAAAGCCGGATGCGTCGGCTGTTGTCTCTGGGCCCTCCCAACTATGCCATACATGAACTTACAAGTCAGGGCTAGACCGTTATCCACCTAGTCCAACCTCTCCAAGGGTGTTCGGGGGCTTTACTCCCCCCGGGGAGGGTGCAAGTAGAGGCGAAGGTTGTGTGCATTCAGGGTCGTGCTTGGAGGCGATGTGCGGATGCGCGGCGGGAGGTCGTGCGGGACTTGATGCGGTATATGAGTAGGAGGTGATGCAGCCATTGGACAGTATGTGTATGGAGTTGTGCAAGAATGCGAGACGTGTCGAGGCGTGCCTTGGAGACGAGTTTATCAGGAGGGTCGGTGCGGGCTGTGAGAAGGGAAGTGAGACTCGTGATGGTGGAGGAGTGCGGTGTACCTGTGCGGCTCATGACGATGGGGAGGATGTCGACCACTTTGCCCGGCCAGTGGCTGCGGATGGCATTAGCGAGGGGTGTGTATTTGGCACGAATAATGCCAGCTGTGTGGGAGAGGTTGTTGTCTGTGCAGTACTTCCATTCTCCTATCTGAATCTTTTTTATGGATGCGTAACGTCGGCGACCGTTGGAGTGACCAACGAATCGGGGTTCGAGGATGCGGATGAAGTCAGGTTTGTGTGCAGGGGGAAGAAGCGGAGGGGGGAGAATTTCAGGGGGGAGGATGGCGGGGCATGAGGTTAGGGAGTCAGGCGAGAGACCTTCGTCAGCGGCTACAAGTCGGGTGGGCATGTGGTTGGGGTGAGGTGGCAGTCAAGTGGAGTGTGGGCAGGGGTGGGGGAAGCAAACGATTTTATGGGTTTGTTACCGAAGTCTGCGGTGATGGTTTCCCAGCGTCCTCCGTTGTGGCGTTCCAGTAGGGAGAGTAGGAGTTGGAGAGCGTTGTTGTGTCGGTCCTGTCTTAGACCAGACATAGAGGGGCAGCTGCCGGCCATGTGACCGTTGCTAGTGAATTGGCCACATAGGGGGCAGCGTAGGGAGGGGTTGTGGGTAAGTAGGCGGGTGTTGTGGACGCCCCACATGAATTCTTGCTTGTGTGTGAACTGGATATTTGTGAGGGTGGAGTGTTTTTTGTGGTAAGAGAAATCGGCGCCGTCCTTCGCGGCGCGGGCGAGGAGGGCTCCGTGTTTGGTTGTTTGCGAAAGAAGAGTGTGTGTGTGTTTGGTGCTGTAGGTGTGTGCGTCGGTTTTGAGGTTGGTGTATCTATAGGGTATGGGTTCCCCTAGGGTTTGTGGGATGAGGGTGTATGGCCATGTCCAGTGGCCTATCGTGACCTCTGAACCTGTGGTGTATGTAGTGTCGGGTGGGTGACCATCCGCGACGAGGTTGGCGAGGGTGTCTGCGAGGTCGTTGCCTCGGGAATGGTTGTGGGCTTTGATTTTGCCGAGGTGTGTACGGATGCCTGCGTCGCAGCGGGTTTTAAGGGTGTGTGTGATGGATAAGAGGGTGTCGCGGTGAATGTGGTGGCGGTAAGCGGAAGGGCAGTTCAAGTATCCTTGTATTAGGCGGAGGGAGCACGCACTGTCTGTGAGGAGGTGGGTGCGGCCAAGTTGGAGGCCTATATCTGTGGCAGCTAATTCAGCGCGATTTATTGTATGT
>JAPMLY010002454.1:0-46796 GCA_026401115.1 Tetraselmis chui
ACACAAACATAAACACTCACATGCACATCCACAGACAAACATATACACGCGCACGCACTCACGCACGCACACACACACACACACACACACACACACACACACACACACACACACACACACAATAAGATCAAAGGATGCGTCATGGCTTGACAGCCTTGTTGTGTGCGATCGCACCATCGCCTTGTGGTCCTCCATCACCTCCTCACACAGGTCAGACAGAATGGCGTTGGCATTTTTGGGAACTGCCGCCGCAAAAATGGCCTCCGGTAGACCTGCAAACGCGGGAGTGGGACCCGCAGGTCAGAAGCACTCCGCACCACACCGTAAGGATCAAACAGCTGGGGGGGGAATGGGGGGGGGGGAGGGACTGCACCGCTGCGCCTGTACTCCTCCACCACCTCGAGCACCTCGCCGGAGTACAGACCGCTCAATATTATGGTGCGCTGTCGCAGCAATGACCCGTTTTAAGTAGCAACCCAGTCAACCCCCACTTGCAGCATCAAGCAAACCCCATCTCGTGCCACACATGTTTTGCCCCGCATGCTGTTGCAAACTGTATCATAAGCGGCATAAAAAACTGGGCAACAATGCCGCATACCTGAACCTCGGGGGTCTGCACAGGAAGGGGGAGGAAGGGACATGGGGGGGCGACCATTCGTTAGACACTCGCGCTAGACACTCGCGCGTCCGTTCTGGGTTGCTTTTTGCATGACTGTTCCCAAAGTACTGCACAGGGAAACGCACGGAAACACTCACAGGAGTGAAAGGCTTCGGGCTTTCTGCATCCAGTGCGGCCATGAGAGATCCATTGAGCATGGCCGGAGTGCAGGTCACGATCTTCGTGGGTGGAAAGGGGGATAGAGATAGAGTGTTAGTGCGCCTCACGTCGCTTTGTTTGTGGCACTCCTTGCCACTTGAAACATGCCACTCTTCAAGCGATTCCGACCCCTATGCACCACACCCACCTTCACCATGTCTGCGCCCATATCCGTCATGAACTCGCGGAAGGTTTCTACCTCCAGCTCAGAGAATCCTGCCAGTAGAATTGCCTGCAATCCAGGCGAACGTTAAGTTATGCGCATGAGGCGAGTGCAGCAACATGGCAGAGTAGGTATCACGCCATCGTAAATGATTTGGATATGATGCCAGCCTGTTCTGATGTACAATCGATAATCTCTTTTCATACTGCTATTATTTCCGCTCTGAGCGTGTGTGTGTGTGTGTGTGTGTGTGTGTGTGTGTGTGTGTGTGTGTGTGAAGAGAGAGATTGTGTGTGTGTGCGCTCCTTGTGCGTGTGTGTCTATGTGTTTGAGGGAGAATACAAACGTGTGTGTTAGTTTGTGCGACTGTATGTGACTACATGCGAGTGTGTGTGTGTGTGTGTGTGTGTGTGTGTGTGTGTGTGTGTGAGAGAGAGAGTGTGTGTGTGTGTGTGTGTGTGTTTGTGTGTGTGTGTGTGTGTGTGTGTGTGTGTGTGTGTGTGTGTGTGTGTGTGTGTGTGTGTGTGTGTGTGTGTGTGTGTGTGTGTGTGTGTGTGTGTGTGTGTGTGTGTGTGTGTGTGTGTGTGTGTGTGTGTGTGTGTGTGTGTTTTGGGAGGAGTGCTTAAAAACCTGTCCCTAACATTTTCCGACAGGGAGGTAAAGTGCAAACGGAGTGTCACCGCAGCGCGCGTATAAATGAAGGTTAGCAGCTCTGTGTGGCTGAATGCCTGGCCACCGCAAGCTTCGAAAAGGGGACTTACACACGGACCAAACGGCTCGTCGGAGGTGTTGCCGAGTCCAGCACTACTGTCTGCGTTGATTTTGGCGAACTGCGGCTCCTTCTCCGCTCGGCACACCAGCGCGGTGCTGCGGCTCGTCGGTGCCCCCCACCCCTGACAGAGCCCGTCCTTCTGAAATCGGCGCTGCGTAGCGGCAGCGCAGCTGTAACCGTGCCCGGACAGCACCCGGCCGGCGGGTAGAGCGGATGACGAACGCCTCCCACGGCCGCACGTACGGGTACTCGAGGACTTTGCGCACATAAGGCGCGGCCGGAAAAGCACTGACACGAGGGTAGACATGATTATCGTGCGCAAGCTACTGAACTGACGCTGTCGATATTTTGTTTGCGTGCGCTCGCTCGATTCCTTTCCTACTTGCCCAGCATCCCGTGTAGCACTGGCGGTGCGTCGGACGAGGTGGGACGATGCCGCGACAATGGGAAAGCGCGCGCTGCCGGATTTGATTCCGAATTCGCATATAATAATAAATGTATTTTAAATATAATGGTACGGGTAGTAGTCGCCCTGTCTTTTTCGTCCTGGGAAAAAAGGGGGAGACCGACCTGTCTTCATTTTCCTCCACGAAATGAAAAAAATCTATGCATGATATCATCATAGCATGCCGATGTGGTGCTTCCTTTTGCCGTGCTAATTTGGATTACGTTATCCTCCACTGCTTTTTCTTGTAAGAAATTGAGTAATATTACGTTATCCTCTTGTCACTCTTGCTGCCCTTTATTTGTTATTTATTTGTTTCCCCTCCCACTTTCCCTGTCCGTGCTCATCTGGTTCTTCTTGTAAACAATCTACCTCATCCCTTTTTCCCTGTCCGTTCCCATGTTGTTCTTTTTGTAATCCAGAATCTATCATAGCATGCCGCTGATGCTAAAAGCAACTCACGACTACTTGCAAATACATATACCGGTCAATTTTATATTTTATTGTAGAACTACCTGTACTTTATTTTAGATAATGACTAAGGGACCAGCAACAAGACGGTAGCAATACAGAATAATATAAAAATAATTGTTGGATATACAGTAGTATTGATGCTTGATATTATGGGATAGCATCAATTGATGATAATTGGCTCATTTGAGCAGTGTCTTGGCTTTTATGACCCACTTGTCACTCTTCCCCGCCTACCCCCCCTCCCTCCCCCCCCTTTCAACATCGTTCGCGTATCGATGGTGCTTCTTGTAATTTCCAAGAATAGACATGATAATCATGCTACATCACGCGCGCAAGTAGTAGATGTTGCAACGCGTCTCGGCTATTCTTCATGGCACGCTTGGTTCATGTCTTCGTGATGCCGTGCAAAGTGCTTGTGGGGAAGCTACTTCTTGGTTCCTAGCTTTCTTGTGGGATATAGTCGTGCGCTTTCTTGCGTCGCTCAAGTTTCGGTGGCTTTTCACCGCGAGAAAGGGGATCCGGATTCTTGAGAGCAAGCATACTATAAATCCAAATCCGAAAACACCATGAAATATGCACGAATAGTAAACGTATGGTTTCGGATCTAATCAGATTCGTGGGTTTAAACCCCACCTTTTTTAGCAACATCACCGCCTTTGCAATTGAAGAATAATTCATTATAATATTCTCTAGTAAAACCGAACTCGAGCGAGCATGTTGTCAAGAGCGGTTGATAGGGATGAATGTCTGGTCGCTATTTGCTCCAAAGATGGAGCGAGTCGGTCATTGAGCTCAAACCTCGGCGTGAAGCCCGTACGATCACCCACCCAACTGAAAGCGCGAAGTCGACGAGCAGAAAAATCCCCAATCTTCTTGCATTGGGCTCTTGTCGATAGAAAAATCGCGTTGTCGGGGGTCAAAGAAAGGGATTAGTATATGTTCATGAGTGCATGAGGCTCCGAAGATAATGGTACTAACTAATGGGCCACCGCGCTCCGTACTGTCACAATTTGAATTGTTCACACGTTCGAAACGATAAAATAACGGACATCCAACATATTCGTGACAGAGAACCAACGATATGCTTGTTGGTTCGACATGGGTGCTTCGCCATTGCTTATTCAAAAAAGTGCTCATGCTATTACATTATGTTATGGGTCCCGGATATCTTAAATTTGAAATTTGAAATTAAACACTCCAATACCAGTAAAAACCGGCTGGAGTCTCTGGGCCCCCCCTTTTGCTATGCCATACAGGACTTGAAAGCGTGAGGTAGACCGTGAACCACTAATCCCAACCTCTCCAATGGCAGTAACGATATCGTCTAAAACATACCCGTACCAGTATCCAGGTACTTACTATTTTCTGACTTTGCCGCAATTAGATTTAGTGAGTTATATGTCTCAATTTTTTATACTATTTTTTTTTCCTGGATACTTCTCTTCCGTTTCGGCGTTTTTTGGGGGATGTGCGACGAGAATTCATGCAACGTCTTTCTGCTGCTCTTCATGGCACTCCGGGTTCTTATCTCCGCGACGCTTTTCAGGAAGGCAGTGCTGATGCTGTGGCATGCCTTCCTGTTCCTCGGGCTTAGGTTTTTTTCTTCCTTTCTTTCTTTTTCTTGCTTGGTGGCCTCCACTGCTTTTTCTTGTAAGAAATTTTTGTATTTTTTTTTCCTGGATACAGTATGAAATAAAAAATGTCGCTATTCTCCACGATACGCGGCCTGTCATATCCTAGCCATTTAGCTAACTGCTAGTATCTGACATTATTTATTTCCTCTAAATAGTACCTGTATCTTAGCGATATTCAGTGAACAGAGTTACTAGCAGTATCTCTTCTAGATAGTTCTTTTCTAGATAGTTCTAAGAGCTTGTGCGATAGGGTTAGATAGACGGTACAGGTAACCTCAGTTAACCTGTATCACTAGTAATAGTTTGGTTTAGTTAGCAGACAGCACAAGCTACAGGTTCTAAGGCTGTTTCTAGAACACCTGAGGTGTGGATATTTAAGACGGGGACTTACTGGTAGAGGTGAGAGACCGGTACAGAATAGAATTACGCCACACCCAGATTGTAAGAAACCCTGTTCCTAAGACAATCTTACTAATTCTCTCTACGCTGTATAATTAGATCCAGAGATTAGGTTCTACTATTAGTCTAAGGTTGCCAACTTAGCCTAACCAAAGTAGCACCTCACACGTGGTTTCGGAGCCTCAGAACAGCTAGACGAGACGAAGATGTCTAACCGAGCAGGAGAGAGACTACCAGAGGAAGTTGATGGTCGACCAGAGGGGGCGCCTTCTGGGCCGACACAGCCGACGTCGACAGATGGTAGAAGACAGACAGTGCGAGAAGGATCGAGTCCCACGATGGAGCCTATGTCGGTACACGTCACCGAGATGCTACAACGACTAAGTAACCGAGTTGACACTTTTTCGACTGAGCTATCTCAACTGCGTGACCACGTCGACAACGGTTTCAGACATTTTGAAGGACGAGTGAACAGAAGCCGAGAAACGGAGAATTTTCTTCGAGGAGAACAATTGAGATCGGAGAGGACGCGAGAGATGCCAAGCATGATGCCGAACGATGTCAAACCAGCCAAGATCAAGAGCATCGCTACGACTAACATCGACGAGCTGAGAAACTGGTTCCGACATGCACGAGGGTATCTACGGTATCACAGCGTTAACCCTGAAGAGCAAAGAGGAGTGTACTGGGTATCTGGCTTTCTGGAAGGACCACTATCGAAGTGGTGGTACTCCCAAGTTGCGCAGACTGGAGATGAAGTCGGTGGAGGATTTTCCGGAGTTTCTGAGATGGAGAAATCCTTAATTCAGGAATTCTGCGGAAGAACACCGGCGGAACAAGCGAGATTGAATTTGGACAAAGCGAGACAGAAAACCACGGTCCTGAAGTACGCGAACTATTTTCGAGAACAATTATTGGAGCTTCCTCACCGTCACGAAGAAGATAACGTACATGATTTCCAGCGCGGTTTGAGACCCTCGATTCATAAGGAGGTTGCCCTGAAAAACCCTAAGACCCTACACGAGGCGATTCAAGCAGCTCTGCGAGCGGAGGCAGCGGAGACCAAGATTGAGACGACCCAACGCTCGACAGGCCGACTGAACGCCATCGAAGAAGACAGCGACTTTTCAGAGGCAGTGGAGGAGATCGACAGTGAGTCGGAGGAAGATTCGCATGGCGCGACCGAAGAAAAGCCGCGGGAGCTGTACGAGATTAGACGCCTCACTCAAGAGGAGGTCGACAGATTTAAGAAGGAGGGCAAGTGCTTCATTTGCCACAAGAAGGGACACATCGCTATCGACTGCCCAGACAGAAAGAACAAGAAGAATGACAGAACGAGGAAATCCCGGCCGGGAAAGTGAGACCTGAGTCGGCAGCTCGCGGCAAGCTGCAGGATGAGGTTTCGTCTCCTACAGCGACTCAGGAAGAGACCAGAACAGAAGAAGTACGAGACCCGTTACCTCAAACGACATTGAGGCCAGTCTTTAGGAGCAAGGACTTTAGCGACTGGATGATGAATAGGGAGTATTTCCTGAAGTACTCTCAGACCTACGGACCTTTCGACTTAGATGGAGCTAGCGATAATGACGGCCTTAATTCTCAAGTGGCGGAGGATTTTTGCTGTCCGGCGCGCCCGTTTCAGGAGAGAGATTTACAGAAGTACCGGAGAATTTGGCTAAATGCGCCATTTAATGAATTGGAAGATTTTTTGGGCCATTATTTGCGGAGTAAACTGCTTCATCCCCATCTGCGAGCGGTTATAGTGGTTCCAAAATGGAGGGCAAAACCATGGTTCAAGCTGCTGCGAAATTTCCGACTTGTCGACGAGCTGGCGGCGAAAGAACATGTGTTTACCTGCCCCACGAACGATGGAATAGAAGGAAGAAGGCAAGATGTTGGACCGACAAGATGGACGACGCAAGTCTACGTCGACGACACCGATCGAGTTCGATTTCTGCCTCAGAATCTACAGAATCCCCCGAAGACCTACTGGACTCACTCGACGACTCTTGTTACCGATGGCCGACGAGTGTTACTAGCGAAAGAGGACACTGGCATGGTCTGGTTTCCTGGTGGCAAACAGGAGATTGAAGACGCGACCCCGGAATACACAGCAGTGCGAGCTCTTACGGAGACAACTGGATTTAAGGTGAGCGAAACAAATTTACGCCTTTTAGGGACGGAGTCTTCCGGACAAAATAAGCACTACGTGTATATCGCTCGCGTTCGACCCGGATCGATACCGGACGCTACGTCAACTTCTTCGGCAGTATGGGCTACCTGGAAGGAATTAATTTCGGCACGGCGTACGGGTTATCTAGTCTGTGGAGAACAGCAGTTCCCTCTTCGTTACGAGACTTTTGGGAAACCGATCGACGGGTGGATGAACAAGAACGTCCGACTAGAAGACAGTGTTCCTGCGACGCTACATGTATCCACAACCCAGTCTGGAACAAGTCTGTTAGTGTTGGGAGGCACCTTACGCGGACATCGATGCCGTATTTTGGTTGACTCTGGCGCTTCGGAAAATTTCTGCAAGGCTGAGTGGGTACGGGAGCATCACATCCCGACGGTTACTGGAGAGAAATACCGGATAAAATTGGCAGATGGTAGTACAACTACGACTCGCCAGCGACTACGGAATGAAGTGCTCACAGTAGGGACCCTGGACATACGTCTGGACGCAATTACGACAGAACTGGATAAATTCGACATCATCCTCGGTCAACCTTGGTTACAAGCCGTCAACCCGGATATAGATTGGTCTACTAAAACGATTCGCGACCGTAAAACTGGCGAAGCTATGGTGTCTGGCGACGAGTACACCGTACCTGTGACAGTACATCACTTGGAGGCGGATGCGATGGCAAAGCTGCTTAGACAACAACCAGCAGACCTCTTCGTGATTGGACTACGAGAAGTACAGGACGCGGTCGACGACATCAACACTGATCAACAACCTGAGTGGACGACTTCGTTACGAGATTCCCTGAATGAGTTTACGGACATTATCAAGGAGCCTGACGGTCTACCGCCAACTCGCGAGTGTGACTTTGAAATTAATTTGGAGTGCGATGAACCACCCAAGGAGCGAACGTACCGTATGTCACCAGCAGAACTCCGGGAGGTTCAAGTACAGTTGCAAGACTTACTCGCAAAAGGCTGGATTCGTCCGTCTAAATCTCCGTACGGTGCCCCGATTTTATTTGTACGCAAGAAGGATGGTACCATGCGTATGTGCGTAGACTACCGGAAACTCAACGACCTCACGAGGAAAGACCGAACACCGTTACCCCGGATTGATGAGTTACTCGACTCGCTATATGGGGCTCACTATTTCAGCACGCTGGACCTGTATAAAGGCTATCATCAAGTTCGAGTCAAGGAGCGCGACATACATAAGACAGCATTCCGAACTCATTACGGATTGTTCGAATACTGCGTTCTACCCTTTGGACTTTGTAATGCCCCAGCTGGATTCCAAGCGATGATGAATCGAGTTTTGGCCCCGTATCTTGGCAAGTTCTGCGTGGTATATCTGGACGACGTGTTGATCTACAGTAAGACGGCCGACGAACACCTCGAGCATATTCGACTCGTGTTACGAGAGCTGCAGCGACACCAGTTGCATATCAAACTCTCTAAGTGTTACTTCGGACGATCGAGCGTCAATTTTCTTGGGCATGTGGTGGAAGCTGGACAGATCCGAATGGACCCCGACAAGGTTGAGGCAGTACAGAATTGGCCCCGACCGAAATCTGTGACTGAAGTACGTGGATTTCTGGGACTTGCTGGATATTACCGGAGGTTTATCAACCAATTCGCAACCCTAGCAACCCCATTAACGGACCTGACCAAGAAGACACCGGAATTTCGCTGGACTCCTCAAGCCGAGTCAGCATTCGAGCAAATTAAAGACGCGATGGTACGTGCACCAGTACTGGTAATTCCTGACACTTCTCCTAATGCAAGGTACACACTGTACACAGATGCTTCTGGATTTGCAGTAGGAGCTGTGTTGTTACAAGACCAAGGTATTGGATTACAACCTGTTGCGTACCATGCTCGAAGGATGAACAAGCATGAGGTACACTATCCTGTCCACGAACAAGAGCTACTGGCAGTTCGCGACGCTCTACTGAAGTTCCGTTGCTACTTAGATGGCGCGGCGGGATTTACAGTAATTACGGACCACGACACGTTGCGACACTTCTTTCGGCAGCGCGATTTGTCTACTCGACAGGTGCGATGGCTTCAAGTTCTAGCACCTTACCAGCGACAGATGGACATCGTATACAAGAAGGGAGCAGTCAACCAGGCAGACGCTCTGTCTCGCCGACCTGACCTGAAGGACTCATTACAGAAGCTGCAACTGTTACGCGATTGGACCAACGACGAAGCAGAATGCGAGTTACACGCGCAGATTTTTTCCCTGGAATCCCGGTTACATCCTGACTCTGGACTTCATGCGGAAATCAAAAGCGCTTACGATTCGGACAAATATCTGCTTACCCGGAAATCTCTGCCTACCTGGCTGGTACGTCAATCTAATGGACTCTTGTACGCCTACGGAACAAGACTGTATGTTCCGAACGTCTCTACATTGCGATCAAGAGTACTGTACGAACTACACGACGCACCGACCGCGGGACACCCTGGTATTATTCGACTATTGGCAGCAGTAACCCGGACGTTTTGGTGGCCTAACATGAAGCGGACAGTACAACACTATGTACGCAGCTGTGTTACCTGTCAACGCAACAAGGCAGCGCGACACAAGCCTTATGGACTCCTTCAATCGCATGAGGTACCGACCAGGCCCTTTGAGCATGTATCGCTTGACCTGATTACGGACCTTCCTGAGTGCGATGGGTATGATGCTGTGGTGGTATTCGTCTGTATGCTTACGAAACGGACGATTGTCGAGCCAATTACGAAAACGATTACAGCGGAACAATTAGCAAAAATTATGCACCGCGCTGTTTTTCGGCATTTTGGCTTACCACGGAAATTAATATCCGATCGAGATCCCCGGTTTATGAGCGACTTCTGGCAAACCCTATTTAGGGCTGTTGGCACCAAGCTTAATATCTCTACGAGCTATCACCCCCAGACAGATGGCCAAACTGAACGAGTAAACCAGACATGGGAGCAAGTCATACGATGCTATGTGCACCCCTTGCACGACGACTGGGTTCAACACCTTACCAACGTGGAGTTCGCGATCAACGCAGCGGTTTCTACGTCAACGACTATGTCTCCATTTAAGGCGACGCTAGGATTTGAGCCGACATCTCCAACGACGGCTACATTTGAAGATAACGAGCCTAGCCGTACTTTACCGGAGCAAGTGAAGATTCTGGTCGAGATGCACAGATTTGCCCACGACTGCGTCAAAGCAGCCCAGGCACACATGCAAGACGCTGCAAATCGGCACCGGTTACCAGTACCTTTTACAGTTGGCGACAAGGTTAAGCTCAAGGCGACAAATCTACGGTTTGTACAACAGCCATGTTCTAAACTACGCGACCGCTACATTGGACCGTTTCTCATTACGGAGGAAGTTTCCCCGGTTGCATTTCGGCTTAAGCTACCCCCTGGAGTACGGATTCACGATGTTGTACATGCCAGTCTACTGGAAAAATGGAATTCAGAACCAGAACAGGCCAACAGTGCGCAGCCAATTCCGATTGTGCACGATGCGAAGCGATTTGAAGTCGACAAAATACTCGACGTGGCTTTTAACTCCAATGGCACGGGACTTTTGTTTAAGGTCCGCTGGGCAGCACCGTTCAACGTACCTAGCGAGGACACTTGGGAACCCATGCGAGGAGTCAACCACTTAAGCATCTTTTCCGAATTTCTTCGAACGGATGTTTATCGAGAATTTCCTGGCACCCCTGACTTTGTCAGATTTCGCAATCGGTGGCCTGCAAGAACCCCCAAGAAACCAAGACCCTGAGTACTGCACAACGAGGACGCTGGTGCTTAAGGAGGGGAGAGTGTCATATCCTAGCCATTTAGCTAAGTGCTAGTATCTGACATTATTTATTTCCTCTAAATAGTACCTGTATCTTAGCGATATTCAGTGACTCTTTTATTGTCATCACGGCAGTACAACTGTATCGCCGTATTTTCCCTCGACAGTACAGAGTTACTAGCAGTATCTCTTCTAGATAGTTCTTTTCTAGATAGTTCTAAGAGCTTGTGCGATAAGGTTAGATAGACGGTACATGTAACCTCAGTTAACATGTATCACTAGTAATAGTTTGGTTTAGTTAGCAGACAGCACAAGCTACAGGTTCTAAGGCTGTTTCTAGAACACCTGAGGTGTGGATATTTAAGACGGGGACTTACTGGTAGAGGTGAGAGACCGGTACAGAACAGAATTACGCCACACCCAGATTGTAAGAAACCCTGTTCCTAAGACAATCTTACTAATTCTCTCTACGCTTTATAATTAGATCCAGAGATTAGGTTCTACTATTAGTCTAAGGTTGCCAACTTAGCCTAACCAAAGTAGCACCTCACACGGCCTGCTCCAGCCGCGGCGGGGTTGCCGATCAACAAGGCTTGTCAGCATGAGCTGGTCGAGTCGAACCTGCCTGACCTCGGCTCATGTGCGACTCCGGTCGTGCCGGAGGTAGGGGGAAAGGCAGGTGGAAAACCCCCCTCGCGCAGGTCGTCGTCGGACTCGTCTCGATCCGTGCTCGACCTCGTCCGAGATATCGGAGATAGTGGTCGCTCTGCTCGGCGCGACCCTCCACCTAGTCTAGCCTTCTCCCCCCCCGCGGGGGCTGGGAGGAGAAAAAAGCCAGGTTGCAGACGGTGTTCGGCTGGCTCTCCTGCCTCCGAGCCAGATGTCTCATGTCCCCTGTCCGTTTTCCGTCTGTTTCCACCACCCATCTGATCGCGCTGTGCTGGCCGCACTTGTCTCCCCCGGTGATTTACGTTGTTAAGGGGCCGCCTATACGAGCAGTGTGCTGTTGCGATAACCCGGGGCACACTGCATGAGGCAGCCTCTCGATAACCGGGTACCGACTAGGGGAGGGGGAACGGATAATGCCCAGGGATCGGCTATCCTCAAAAGATGGTGGGTACGGGAATATTTAACCGAAAACCCCCCGTACCGGGTTTTTCCGGCGGCGGATGATCCTCCCGACCTCCGCCGCTAGACCGTGCCGCTCCTCCGGCTGCGACTCGCCTCCGTCCTGCGTATCTTCGGGCCTGTCCCCCAAGGGAGACCAGAAGGTTTCGAAGGGCTGGCGGCTGCTAGCGAGCGCCGTGCCCTAGCGCTGCTTCCCAGCTGTCCGCCGCCAGCTCCAACACCCACGTCCCACCGTTGATCCGTCCGTGCCCCTCTTCGCCAAAAATATTTCGCAAACGCCGCCCCCGCCCCATCGTCGGGAGAGTATCTGCGAGTATTTAGTCGCGGAAAAAACATATCGGACTGGCCGAGCGGGAGATCCCTGTGCCGGTGTACGGATATTATGTTTTTCCAAAACCCTCCGTACAGGGCTTCCCGACAGCTGCCGATCCCGCGGATCGCAGCTGTCGGTACCTCGTTCAGCCCCCTACCGTGCCAGGCATGGCACGGCTATGGGGTTACCAACGCCCACCGCGTGGAGGTAGAGGTAGGTGCCGACGGGCCTGCGAGCGCACCCCCCTCCGGGGCCGCCGCCGCTGCGCCGCCGGCGGGCGCCCGGATATCATATATGTATAGGTACGTCGAGCTCAACAAATACTCGGAGGGCGCGAGGGGTCGCTCCGGCAGGTGCCTCATCCCGCTCTTTGCGGACTCTCGCACGGTCGGGGGAAGTGTTGCATGCTTGATAGAAATAGCCAAGGAGTTGGCTTCCGTGCTGAGGAATGCACGTCGGCAATGTATTGACCTCGTTGCAAGGGAAGGTGCCCATGGATGTGTTGTCGCGCACACTCTTGACTCCCAATACAACAATGTTGACGAATTCCAAGATCTGTAATATTTACAATGAAGATAGTATCTTAAGCAAATGCAAGAATAATGACATGTAGCCGCCCTCCACTATTGGAAGGACTACTCGTCTAGCTTTGTCCGCCAAAAAATATTTAATTGGCAGTTTGTGTCCCATGAGTAGTGCATCAGCTTAGTGAGCGTAATACCTCGGAGTCACACTTGCGTCGGTTCGTCTTGACGCTTAAAAAACCTCACATGCCTAACCAAGTGACGCGAAGTACGGTTATCACTCCCACACTTATTAGTGTATGACTTCCATAAGAAGTATTGTTGCATTCTGCTCGTCACGAGTGCATTCATTTGTCTTGCATTCCAAAAGAAATGTACAAGATTGTGCTCGTCACACTCGCTCTGCATGTGGCACATGCCGATAACGAAATATTGCGTTGGTGGGTTTACAGCGCGGGGGGCGCAACCTACCGGCACCTCTTATTTATAAATAAGGCAAGCCCTCCGATGACACTTGCGCCTTCTCCCGGAGATTGGTCGAAAGCGCTTATTATGCCCTACCCCCACGCTACGAGGGGGGTGAGTCGCCATTGGGTGTTTTGTTAGTACTTAACGACCCAAAGCACGGGACGTCTATTCTTTCGATTGTGTCTTCCGAACAATGTGCTTCGCCACGGACCCGTGTGCCTTGGCGTTCTTCATGGCATCTAGTTATGTTGACGTTCCATGTTCTATATGCAGAACTCTTCGCCCCTCGATTTAGCGACCTGAATTATTCTGATTGAAAATTATGATGAAGATGTTGACAATGTATTATCCGATAGAGCGTGTACCACATGGCATAGTATTACCTAGCTTAGAAAGCTAGGCGTGGAAAGGAAACAATGATTATCATTAAGGCAAGGCGTCGAGCCTCACCCACAATTCAAAACACAAAAAATGTATGCACGGAACATATAGAAGAATGAATCAGGATGAAAACAAAAGATTGAAAAAGAGTTACAAGCCCCAAGGTCAAGAAAATCCAACCACCCTACACGTTAAAAAGATTTGCAACTCCGACAACAACCGGGGCACTATGCTACGTCTGCCATAAACTTGTCAAACAAGAAGCGCAACTCATGCATTAGTGGCGAAGCACTCCCCGTGCGGGGTGCCGGAAGAAGACGGTCGCGTTCCAAGGTACGTACGTGTGAATAGAAAATTGTGTCCGCGAAAAACATATTTACAAATGAGACAAAGCCGTTAGCGCTATATCCACGGGACTTAGCCCGCAGATAATCCGCCGGCGCAATGTCGGTGTGTACCAAATGCACAACGACGGAGACACTTCTCCGATGTCGCACCAACAACTTACATTGTGCGGGTGAATATGGCTGGAGGGAGTTCATAATACGTTGGCGTATATTCATTTATGTTGGCAAACACTGTTGTGTATATGGCTGTACTGACGTTGCAGCAATAATTGAAGCATTTTGTCTCGGCTTATTGTGGTTTTGGATCAGCCGACTCAGGTTTTGTGTACTTCACACCACTTGGGTTTCGGAGCCGCTGGCGAGTTAGAGCTGCTCGAGGTTCAATACTACTTTCAAGGAAAATACATTTTCTCCGAAATATGAATACGAAATGAAACTTCCAAGACCTTTCGCATTATTATGTGCGTTGCCAGAGGAAATATCCGACGCGATGTCACATCTAGTTGATTGAGCCACTTTAGCTGCAGGGCTGATAATGCGGCACGCACGTATGCAAGTATGCACACACACACACACACACACACACACACACACACACACACACACACGCGCGCGCGCGCGCGCGCGTGCGCACTCACACATAAATACACACGCGCGCGCGCGCGCATTCACACACTCACACATACAAACACACGCACACACACATAAACGCACACAAACACGCGCACACACTCACACACACAAACACACATATCACATATGCACATCCACACATAAATACACACACACACACACGCACACACACACACACACACACACACACACACACACACACACACGCGCGCGCGCGCGCACTCATACATAAACACACACGCGCGCGCGCACTCATACATGCACACACGCACACATGCACGTACACACACACACACACACACACTCGTGATTCTCGTCTGCAATGCAGTGCCAGCGGTTGAGATGGCACCCTATGAATAGTACACTTCTACTTATGCAATCATACTTGCGATGAAAGCAGACGATTTGTGCTTCTCAAAATTGGAGAGAAAGGAAACATAAGTAGGGGGGGGGGGGGGGGGGGGGAACTATTTACACACCCAACAAATCGCAACTAAAGCGCTGCCTGGTCAGACGAACTGCCATCCAAACAGCAAGAAATCATTCACCGCGGTCGCATGACACCCATGCCGTACGCCACTTGAGGACATCATTTCAGTCTCTCCTCAGACAGCAGTTAACCTTAAAAGGGGGCGACCGCAACTTTGCGGGTGGCGACCCCGCGCCTGGTGGTGGCCCCCGACCCATTCCCACTCCAGAAATTCTTTATCGATTTGAACAGTCCACCGATGCGACTGACTCCCACGCTGGTGGTGCCGCCCTGCTGATTGACCCGTGCGTCGCGCTTCCGCCAAAACTCGTACCTCGCGTGCGCACGGTTGCCCGCCTGTCGAATGGTTTTGAACATCCCCGTCCCGCCGCCCATCCCACCACCACCACCACCGCCCAAGCGGAGCGTACCTCCGGGTACGCTGTGCAGGTGGGAGCCGACGCCGTCCAGCATCAACCCCTGCTGCCTCCCAATCGCCTCCACATCCTCGCGGCTCATCCCCGACCCCTCGATCACGCTCCACAGGTTGTTGATCACTGCGCGGTGCTCAAATATGATCTGATCGCGCACCGCCGTCTGAAACTGCTGCTCCTGCAGCTTCAGCGCCTGCATGCGGAACGACATCACCATCTGCCACACACAACGCGGCAACACGGACCTCAGCTCCACAACACAGCTGCCTTTCTTCCCTTTTTTCTCAGAACGAGTGCGTCCAATGATGGGAATGAAATAGGTCAGAGGTGTGAAGCCCAACAACAAGCAGGTGATTCCGAGGTTGCCGATTCAACAAGCTATGGTGCTTATGACAAGGCGAAGAACGGGGAGATGAAAAGGAGGGCCAAGAAAAAC
Organism: Tetraselmis chui; assembly: GCA_026401115.1. Taxonomy (NCBI): domain Eukaryota; kingdom Viridiplantae; phylum Chlorophyta; class Chlorodendrophyceae; order Chlorodendrales; family Chlorodendraceae; genus Tetraselmis; species Tetraselmis chui. The sequence goes on from JAPMLY010002454.1 coordinate 15,818, forward strand.
TCGCTAGAATATGAGTAATGTGAGAAAACGAAAGGGAGGAGGGTAGCGGACCTGAAGGAAAGGAGCGTCGGTGTTGTTGCTCGTGGCGACGTCGATCTCCGCCTGCAGCTGCCTTCGTTGCACTTCGTTCGCGTCAATCTCTTTTCGGATGGCGGCGCCCTCCGCGTCGTACTCCTTGATGCTGGCCAGCACGTCTTTGATGCGCTCCTGAGCTGCAACCGTATCCGCACGAGACAGTCCTCCGGACTGCACAGGACAAGCAACAAGAAGCTCAACGTGTGAGAACATCCGAGCTCCTACACAGTGTGTGGTACTTTGGCATGCGTTTGCTTTATGAACGTATGATGTTGTCCAACGTTTTACGAGGTTTGTGAGTGTGTGTGTGGGGGGGAGGGGGGGGGGGGGGGGGGGGGGGGGGGTCGTTTGCGTGCGCGCGCGCGCGTGTGTGAGTGTGTGTGTGTGTGTGTGTGTCGCGCTCATTGCAATAGCTCCAATCCCGTTCCATAAGGAGTCGACCTCCAGTGACCCCCGCTTCAAGCGTCTTCGCGCCTAGCTGTGCATGTACACGCAGCGCTGAGGAATTGAGGGCGTCTTGCCACCGCAGCTCACCTGCACATACTCCTCCAGCTGCTCTAGTTCCGCTCGGTTGCACACCGAGGCGTCCTCCAGCTCCAGCAGCGCCTTCTGCAGGTTGATGCGCTCCTCGCTGTTGGCCCCGATATCGGCGCTCATACGGTTGATCCATCTCATCCGGTCCAGCTCGCTCGCTCTGTGCAACGTGGCTGTCTCGGGGATGGCAGGTAGCGCGGCATCCAGCTCGCTCGCCTCCAACTGTTCTCTCAGCGTCTGAACCTCACCCTGCAGAGGAGGGAAAACATGCATTGGTCAGCTACTACCATCATCCCACCCTATCCCCTACGACACCTGTACCACAAGCAGTCCCAACGCCATTCCGAATCGCAACATATGCCACACCCATTCCCATAAAACACCGTGATTCCGCAATTAACAGAGCGCCAAAATGGTAAGATCCAATCTCAAGTGTTTCGGACACACTGACCACTACAGTTGGCAATTAGCATATGCAGGTCAAAGATATGCGTAACACAAACACAAAGATAGGGTGCAACCTGAAATTCCGACAACGAAATTGGCATTTCCCCAACACAAGTTTAGTTGCACATTCAGTGCATACACTGAGCTGCCAAACTGTTGGATTCATAACACCCGTGTCGTGCACATGCAAGTCCCGTTATACATGTCCATTTTCACATAAAACAAAATAGGGATATAATATGATGCAAGATACGCCCAAACTGGTTAAACGTTGCATTGCACAACGATCATCGGAATGCATACACCACACATATACATTCTACCGTGAGCATATTCTGTGGAAATACTCAACACACGAGATAAATCCCAGATCAGCACAATGAATATCCTGTGTCTCACAATACCATTCATCAATACCGGCAACAGTCATAAGTATGTTAGCTACTCGAGCCACAGCGGAAGAGCGAGACAGAGAGACTCCGAGGGCATGATAACGGATGATATTCATTGTTTACGCCTGCCACTAGCTGGATACATGTCCCCCTCACCTGCAGGTCGTTGATGATCCTCTGATACTGGTCGGGCACGTTGGGCTCCACGTCAACGCGCCGCTGCGTTGCTGGCCGCTGCACCACCGCCTTGGTCTTGATCTCCTTGGCACGGTCCGCATACTTGAGGGTGTTGATAGAGTTGTGGTACTGATCCGCGGAGGCGCTCACGGTGGCGATCATCGCCGTCTTGGAGTTGCCACTCAGGCCGTCCTTCAGCAGTCGAGTCAGCTTCGAGTTGCGGTATGGTACGTAGGGCTTGCCGCCCTTACCCTTGCTCGCCTTACCGAGGGCGTTGATGCAGTTGGCCAGCGCGAGGAGTGACTTGTTGATGTTGGCGCCGTCCCTCAACTTTTGTCCCATGTTGTTAGTTTCTGCGCCACGCTCGTTTCCGGCAAGATCCACCATGCAGAGCTTGCCGTGCATCGCCTTGGGCGCCTTGGCTCCGCTAACCCTCGCTTTGCGCGCCACCCGCACCTCCAGCACCGCGTGCGACCGACTCGACGTCGCGTTGGCGCCAGTAGAGTCCGTTTTGCGCCGTTTGTTGCCCTCCTGAAGCAGTCGCATGATTTCACCGGGACTCGACACCTCGTGACGCCGAATCCCCGCCACGCACACGCCAAGTTTGGGGTCCTCCCGCAGATCAAGCGAGCCCGAGTTGGGCACCAAAAGGTCATAAACTACCTGCAGGCCGAGAAAAGTACCCCAAAAGGGTTTATGGACGTAACTCGTAAGGCCTGGAAAAATGAAAATAATCAAATAGAAAAAGAGCATCGATGCAACATGCGCACCTCGTTGTAAACCTCGATGTAGGACGCCGTCAGCCCTACTTCCTCCCCCACCAGCAGCCCACTGCGCTCGTCGAATATGCTCTCCAGGCTGAGCACCATCAGCCCCGGGTCGCCCTCGCGCCCCACCATAGTGTGCGTTTTCCCCGACCCCGTCGCCCCGTACGCAAACACCGTCACGCTTTGGCCCTCGATGCAGCCCAGGATCATGTCCTTCACGGTCTTGGTGTAGACGTCCAGATTGGTGGACTGTTGGGACACGGCGCCGGCGGGGAATGATGGCACAGTGAGAAGAGGGCCGAGAGAGCGGTTGGAAAAGTAAATAGACAACATGAAAACAATTATTCGCAGTATTTGTAAAAGTGAATTAACACTTAAATGTAACGAGTCAGTTTGACAGCTGCAGTGAATGATTGGTCTAAAGGGTGAGTGGATTGAAATACACCGAGTTGCCTTGCTTGGTTCAATAGAATGACACAAAATCGGAATGTAGTCGTGGGGATAGATGGGACAAACATGTGAATCTACTGAGAAGTACTGAGAAGCTAATGCAGAGAAATAGCAGCCGAAGGATTGAGCCTCACCCGTTGGTCTAGCGCGACGTCGTAAGCATACTGTTTCTCCTTGGTGCGCCCCTGCACTTTGTCAAGATAGAGCTGACATTCCAAGGCAGCAGAAGGGCAGCAGTTTCAGAGAGACTGCGAACAGTTAGAGCTGAAGCCTTGCCAAAACACGACAAGCATTGAAACCCTGACACACCCTTCTAAGCATGCTACCATATGAACTCCGCTGGCTGACTGGTGGCATCACAACACGAACATGATGAACTTGACATGCATTACATTCACACACACACACACACACACACACACACACACACACACACACACACACACACACACACACACACACACACACACACACACACACACACCGATTCTGCGCATTGAGGGTGTGGATGTGTTGTGCTCAGCATAATCATGCGTGTGAGGGTGTCACTCCTTGCACGCTGTTCATCCCGCCGTACCTTCTCCTCATCCGGGTCCAGCACGAGCACCTGGTTGCCACCCGCCACCCTCATGATGTCCTTCTGCGTTGCCTCCGAAGCACGTACACCCGACTTCAGCACCGGGCGCACCCTCACAGCCACCCGCAGCGTAGTGCTGTCATCATCAGAGACAGCCACCTGCAGTCGCCATAAAGGGCGCAAGTTCAGGTGAAACGCCGCTGTTTTATCTCCGTGCTGTGAACAGTTGAATAAGAGTGCAGAACGGAGAAAAACTCGACTGCCGCATAGAAACGCTGAGGAAAGTAGCGTCTCGGTTTGATGGTTCACGCCAACTGCGAAGGTGACCCGGCGGTGCCTAAGCGATGAAGCTACAGCACGGTTGTTCCGTAATTGGAAAAACGGTTTTCGGAGTTGTTTGCGGCGTTGGGAGAGGCACGCCGCCGAGGTCGATAGTCAATAACGTAAACTGTATCGCCGTACTGTTATTTGTATTGGCGTTCAGAACCGTATCGCGGCTCACCTTCGCCTTGGAACGGATGCTCGCTACCTTCTGCACATTATGAACACCCATGGCGACCACCTCCTCTGGCTCACCCGCTGTGCGTCTAACTGTTCACCCGGCGTTGCAGGAGCAAGGGATACGGGGCGTGCGGTGGAGAGGAGTAGAGTGGTCTGACGGTCAGCACTTCCCGCCAAAACTACGGAAAGTTCACTGTCGTACCGCTTCCTTTATTTTTGTCCTAATATCACCCGGCGGAACACGCGCGACGCGTGCGGAGAATTGTCAACAATTTTCGATGGCGACGATCGAGAGCTGGATAGTATGGCACTTCCTGCTTTCTGCTCGACAGATGCAGTGCAAAGCCCGGGTGAGTCGTCGGTTGTGAAGGACTGGTTGCGACGTTGCGACTCCGCCGGCATGCGTCACGGAAGGCCTCGACTCCTCACACGGTACGCGCCAGCGTCTATCGCCGCGTGCAGCGGATGCATATATATGACGAATCGGTGGCTCATTCCCGCGGATTGAAATGCTCTCTGCTGACTATTGGTACATACATTTCGGCAATCCGGTACCCGTACCTGTACCAGGGAATTTTATCCATATATGATAAGCTAATATAAATAACTAGCATAGCCAATATGACTCACTATCTCATAAATAACATCATTCGCAGGGAAGATGAGATGTTGAACTATCGAATGACATGTTTGCTGTGCTGTGTCTGTTTTGCAGGTCGTTCTGCTGGATGTCATTTCATATTGCAGGGTCATTTTCTCAATCTAAAGGGTACTTTCATATTAAGTGGTACTAAATTCTAGTTGCTTAAGACGAGGTAGATAGATGTACGTACGCGTTACAACATTCGTGCACTATAGCATCATTGTGTACAACATTGAGTCTACCTACCGACTTGTTGGCTTCAATGACGAGGAAGTAGATAAGGCAGTAACACTATAAACGATTACATGGCTAGAAGGCCCAAAATGCTAAGCTCGATGCTAATCTTGTCGCCTCGGACTTGCTTGGCAAGCATAATCTTCCTTATGATCATCACTACTATGTGACATTTAGCCTTCTGAGAGCTAACTTTAGACACACATCTGTTCTTGCTTGCTCCTGCCGCTGCAGGTGAAAGTACCGATGGAGAGAGAAATTGGAAAGATGTATGACTGTTTACAAATTAACATTTGAATGTAATCAAACAAAGGATTTGTTAAAAAATTATATCACCTCCCTCTATTGCACTAGGCTTAAATAGCTCCATCCCACCTAGCTTGGACTTGCTCTCGCTTCGTCCTCGTGCCAAGTGCTAGGGTTTTCGTCGCGGTATGAACAGACTAGCGACGCGGCTTGTCTGTCAGTCGCATTTAATCATACCGACGCGTCGCCGAGCTAGTTAGATTAACTATGCGTACTTGTGCGCACCGGAAGGTACACGCACTACAATGCGCATAAGTACCATTTAGTAAAATTACAGTAGCGACGTACCCACGTTGTGCGTCTTTCCAAAGGAACAATACGGATCAAGTTAGTAACGAGTACTTGTACAATGTATGGCAATGTATTGATGCATGATTGCACTCGTCCCACTCGCACCCTCCCCTTCTTGACAAATCTTAAGGCCAGTCGGGGGGCTGACCTTCGTGGTCTAGGCTCCTTTATTGAAGAATTTACCGGGACTTAGGTATGTGCGCTGGATGAGCGTGCATGAAGTCAATGTCCACCCGAGTCTTGGCAAAATTGTACCATTGGGGCGTCTCCAAGAAATCTTGTAGTAACGTTGTAGTATGATGGACCTCGTTCAACCGGTGCTAGACATGTGGAATGCCGTCATCGCGGAAGTGCGCCATGAAGAGTAAATACTTGCCTCTCCGTCCAAGTAACGACCTAACCAACCTCCACCCGTCGAACGCCCCCCCGATGACCCCCCCCCCGCACCACCCCCTCCCTACCCTCCCCCATCCTCCCACACCACACATCCCAACCACTACACTTCATCACCCTCAACACCCGCGGCCTACACACCTCCATTATGGATGTTGAACACCACTCCACCTCCCACCGACCGGACGTCTTAATCCTCACCGAAACCAACCACGACACCCACAAGTCCCGCTGGCGCATAGCCCTCCCCCAATACCACCTCAAAAGCTCCCGACCATGCTACTCACCTGTGCCCCTACCCAACGCAGGCGTTCTCTTCGCGGTCCGCAGAGCCTCATTCCAGTCTGCCACTGTCCTAACCCCGCCCCCCCACCTCATCCCCCATATCGCCGGACTAAAAACTCGTTCCCCACTCAGGCACCCCTTACCTCCTCATAGGTACGTACATGCCCCAGCTCTACACCCCCCAACTGACCCGCCTATATGCCGAAGCTGCAACATGGGGCCTCCGCCTAGCTGACGACCACCCGCGCCACCGCACCCTCTAGGGAGGGGACTTCCAAACAACCACCACCACAGGTACATGCCACCCTGCCCTCACCTCCCTCCTAAACTCACACCTCCGACCCCTCCACAACCCCATCCTTACCTTCCCCCGCAGCGGGGGCTGCCTTGACCACTAGCTCTCCACACCCCCTTCACCTCTCTCCCTCCCACCGTCCTCTTGCTCGATATTCCCCTCCCCCTCCCACTTCTCTGACCACTCTGCAATCCACCTCGTCATTCCCGCCCCTTTCTCCCTCATGGCACATCCCCCCCCTCCCCATACCCACCCCCACACACATCACACGACGCGCATACTCAACTTTCGACTTCCCCTAACACCCGACCATATAAAAGCATACCAATCCAGCACCCCCGACCTCATCAACCAAACGGCCGCCCTCCACGCAGAAATTCTCAACACCTCACACACCTCGGCCTCCCCCGACACCCTCGACACCCTAGCCTCACAATTCACTACACTCCTCTCCCAACATATGAACCACGCAGCCACAGTTTGGCCCATCCTCCCCGCCAAAAAACCCCGCCCACCCAAGCATCCCTTGACCCTACTTGGCATACGAAGAAAACCCGCACTCACATACTCAAACTCCGCAAATGCAGCAAGAACAACGGCCCCCTCCCCTTCGCCCAAGCCCTCTTAAACGCAACCGAACATCTCTCCCATGTCGCCATCAAACAACAGTGTCAAGCACCCATACGCGAGCTCCTTCACGCCACCACCACAGATAAGCTAAAGAAAATAAAAGCCCGAGCCAATACGGCCTACGACACCTGCCCCAAACTCGCCCACCGCCGATTGAAAATTAAAAGCGGCCTCCTACCCCCCGCCGGCACCGCCTCCACCCTCCACCGCATTACTAGACCCGATAAAACTACCGCATCCTCTCCCTCCGACGTCATTGACGCGGTACACTCTCACTTCGCCACCGAACTCGACCGCGCCACCCCGCACGAACTGCCCACCCCCCCGTGGGATCTCCCCGACAACCCCGACAACTTTACCATCGAACCCCGCGGTGACCCCTCTCTCACCCTTGCCGACATGATTACCCGTGACACTTTCGCTAAAACCCTCAACTCCCTAGGCACCGGCAAAGCCCCCGGCCCCGACGGTATCCCCAATGAAATAATCAAATTCCTACCACCGGCGACCCGCTCCGCCCTCTTCTCTCTCCTCTCCCTCCGCGCCCACAAATCCTACACCCCTCCGGATTGGTGCCACAGCACAACATGCCTCCTACATAAAAAACGCGACCCCTCCCTCCTCGACAATTACCGCCCTATCGCCCTCATGAATAACCTCCTTAAACTATGGACAGCACTAATCAAAGATGCATGCTCGAAATACGCCGAAACCCACGGCATTCTCAGCGACCAACAGGACGGTTTCCGTCAACACCGTAGCATCCACGACGCCCTCTCCTCCCTCATTATGACGATGGAGGACGCGAAACTGCACAAAAAGACATTTACGTCATGTACGCGGATTTCAAAGGCGCCTTCAACGCCGTAGACCACCGCATCATGTTCAAACACATGCGTAAACTCGGTATGCCCCCCACCTTTGTCGACACCTGCGAACACCTCTACGGGGTCTCCACCACAGATTACATTACACCACATGGCCCCACCCCTTCTATCGACATTAATCGCGGAACCGTCCAAGGTGACACCCTCTCCCCCTTCCTCTTCACCCTCTTCCTCGAACCCTTCCTCCGCTGGCTCACGGTGGGAAGCCGGGGCTACCGCCCAGGCCCCCCCCGCCACTAACAGGGACTGGATCCGGATCCTACGGCTCCGCGAATCCCCGAGACTACTCGGGTTCGGACTCGGTCTCGTGGGTCCGGACCCTAGAATCACAGGTAATCGCGGGATCCGGACCCTAGAATCACAGGTAATCGCTGGATCCGAACCCTAGGTTCGGTAGGTAATCGCGGGATCCGAACCCTAGAATCACAGGTAATCGTTGGATCCGGTACCAGTTATTGTAAGTACTCGTAGGATCCGGTACCAGTTATTGTAAGTAATCGTTGGATCCGGTATTCATCGTACTTTAATGGATCCGCGGTAATCGCGAGTACCTCATCCTCGCAAAACGATGTGGAATCGCGATACCTAATAAGTACTCACGATTCCGAGTATCTCACGATTCTGTGGTGGCCCGAAGTGACACGTTGTTTTTTTGGGAGGTATTTGGCAATGCAAATCTGCTGAGGTGTATGTCTAGGATTGGTTCAATAGCCCTGATTGTTGTCATTCCGCAGCCTTGAATCGATTGTAGCCCACCCAAGGGCCAGTTAAACGGTGCGTACGCGCTTGAAATCCACCATAATCTGCCCGTCCACATCCAACTCCTATCATAGTTAGCAACAATGGCGGGGCAAGCGGGAAGTAGTAGACCGTCTAGATCAGGGAAGAGCTTGTCATCGACGGCTATCCAACGTACAGAAGAGGAGCTTGTTGGGAATTCAGATAGGGTGTTCAAGATACCTCAGTCAAAATCTATTGTATGGGATCCAAGCATGAGCACGCGCATAGAACTAGTAGAGATGTAAAAATTTAATTTGCAGCACAAATTTCCCCCAAAATGCGCAATTTGTATCAATTTGCATGAGTACTTCGAGTACTTGTTGGAATCGCGAACCCAACGAATCCAACGGAACCAAAAAATTAGAAGTACTCATGTACTCGGTTCCGGAACCGAAAACACAGGTACTCGCTGGATCCGAACCCCATAATCATAGGTAATCGCTAGATCCGAACCCTAGAATCACAGGTAATCGCGGGATCCGGACCCTAGAATCACAGATAATCGCGGGGTCCGAACCCTAGAATCACAGGTAATCGCCGGATCCGGATCCCTTTTTTAGAGGTACTCACTAGTTCCGGATCCAAAAAAATCAAGTACTCATGGATCCGAACCCAACAAAAAAATGGCGGATCCAGTCCATGGCCACTAACGTCGACCCCACAGAACCCACAGCCACATACCCAGGACACGGCTTCGCGGACGACCTCAGCCTTGCCACGGGCTCGACCCCCAACATGACCATCCAGCTCAGGAAACTCTCCCTCTTCAGCGCCTACACGGGCATGACCGTCAACATCCGCAAATGCTGCATCACCGGCGCCCTCTGGCGCACAGGCAACGCCCTCACCCTCGCCAACACCACCCTCCTCGCATCCCGCCTGCAAACCCAGTTCATCACCCTCAACTCCAACCCGGCCCCCATTCCCTCCATTGGCCCCAAGGACACATACCGAGTCCTAGGGGTAGAACTGAACACCTCCCTCAACTTCACCAAACACTGGCACGAACTCAAACATACCACTGCATCCCTCATCACCACCCTTTCCACCTCCCCACTAACACAATCCCGCAGAATCAGGGTCATCCGTGGACTCCTCATCGGAAAGCATTTCACCCTCCAGCTCGGCCTCTTCACCGACTCCCAACTCGACACTCTAGAAGGACAAAGCTGCCGCGCACTCCGCTCCGCCGTGTCCTCGGTACGTAACCTTCCCCGCACCGCCCTTCACCGCCCTACCTCAGACCTAGGATACGGCCTCCCCTCCCTCAAAGCCCACGCCGCACAACTCACAGTTTGCCTACATAAAATCATGAACAACTCAGGCTATAGAGGCCACATGGCCCGCGCACACATCCGCACCTTATCCACCACGTACTCCCACTGGCCATCGGATTCCATCATGTCAACCTGTTACACCCCACCCACACTCAAGTGCTTACTCACTGTGAGGTGCTACTTTGGTTAGGCTAAGATGGCAACCTTAGACTAATAGTAGAACCTAATCTCTGGATCTAATTATACAGCGTAGAGAGAATTAGTAAGATTGTCTTAGGAACAGGGTTTCTTACAATCTGGGTGTGGCGTGATTCTATTCTGTACCGGTCTCTCACCTCTACCAGTAAGTCCCCGTCTTAAATATCCACACCTCAGGTGTTCTAGAAACAGCCTTAGAACCTGTAGCTTGTGCTGTCTGCTAACTAAACCAAACTATTATTGGTGATACAGATTATCTGAGATTATCTGTACCGTCTATCTAATCTTATCGCACAAGCTCTTAGAACTATCTAGAAAAGAACTATCTAGAAGAGATACTGCTAGTAACTCTGTACTGTCGAGGGAAAATACGGCGATACAGTTGTACTGCCGTGATGACAATAAAAGAGTCACTGAATATCGCTAAGATACAGGTACTATTTAGAGGAAATAAATAATGTCAGATACTAGCACTTAGCTAAATGGCTAGGATATGACACTCTCCCCTCCTTAAGCACCAGCGTCCTCGCTGTGCAGTACTCAGGGTCTTGGTTTCTTGGGGGTTCTTGCAGGCCAGCGATTGCGAAATCTGACAAAGTCAGGGGTGCCAGAAAATTCTCGATAAACATCCGTTCGAAGGAATTCGGAAAAGATGTTTAAGTGGTTGACTCCTCGCATGGGTTCCCAAGTGTCCTCGCTAGGTACGTTGAACGGTGCTGCCCAGCGGACCTTAAACAAAAGTCCCGTGCCATTGGAGTTAAAAGCCACGTCGAGTATTTTATCGACTTCAAATCGCTTCGCATCGTGCACAATCGGAATTGGCTGTGCACTGTTGGCCTGTTCTGGTTCTGAATTCCATTTCTCCAGTAAACTGGCGTGTACAACATCGTGAATCCGTACTCCAGGGGGTAGCTTAAGCCGAAATGCAACCGGGGAAACTTCCTCCGTAATGAGAAACGGTCCAATGTAGCGGTCGCGTAGTTTAGAACATGGCTGTTGTACAAACCGTAGATTTGTCGCCTTGAGCTTAACCTTGTCGCCAACTGTAAAAGGTACTGGTAACCGGTGCCGATTTGCAGCGTCTTGCATGTGTGCTTGGGCTGCTTTGACGCAGTCGTGGGCAAATCTGTGCATCTCGACCAGAATCTTCACTTGCTCCGGTAAAGTACGGCTAGGCTCGTTATCGTCAAATGTAGCCGTTGTTGGAGATGTCGGCTCAAATCCTAGCGTCGCCTTAAATGGAGACATAGTCGTTGACGTAGAAACCGCTGCGTTGATCGCGAACTCCACGTTGGTAAGGTGTTGAACCCAGTCGTCGTGCAAGGGGTGCACATAGCATCGTATGACTTGCTCCCATGTCTGGTTTACTCGCTCAGTTTGGCCATCTGTCTGGGGGTGATAGCTCGTAGAGATATTAAGCTTGGTGCCAACAGCCCTAAATAGGGTTTGCCAGAAGTCGCTCATAAACCGGGGATCTCGATCGGATATTAATTTCCGTGGTAAGCCAAAATGCCGAAAAACAGCGCGGTGCATAACTTTTGCTAATTGTTCCGCTGTAATCGTTTTCGTAATTGGCTCGACAATCGTCCGTTTCGTAAGCATACAGACGAATACCACCACAGCATCATACCCATCGCACTCAGGAAGGTCCGTAATCAGGTCAAGCGATACATGCTCAAAGGGCCTGGTCGGTACCTCATGCGATTGAAGGAGTCCATAAGACTTGTGTCGCGCTGCCTTGTTGCGTTGACAGGTAACACAGCTGCGTACATAGTGTTGTACTGTCCGCTTCATGTTAGGCCACCAAAACGTCCGGGTTACTGCTGCCAATAGTCGAATAATACCAGGGTGTCCCGCGGTCGGTGCGTCGTGTAGTTCGTACAATACTCTTGATCGCAATGTAGAGACGTTCGGAACATACAGTCTTGTCCCGTAGGCGTACAAGAGTCCATTAGATTGACGTACCAGCCAGGTAGGCAGAGATTTCCGGGTAAGCAGATATTTGTCCGAATCATAAGCACTTTTGATTTCCGCATGAAGTCCAGAGTCAGGATGTAACCGGGATTCCAGGGAAAAAATCTGTGCGTGTAACTCGCATTCTGCTTCGTCGTTGGTCCAATCGCGTAATAGTTGCAGCTTCTGTAATGAGTCCTTCAGGTCAGGTCGGCGAGACAGAGCGTCTGCCTGGTTGACTGCTCCCTTCTTGTATACGATGTCCATCTGTCGCTGGTAAGGTGCTAAAACTTGAAGCCATCGCACCTGTCGAGTAGACAAATCGCGCTGCCGAAAGAAGTGTCGCAACGTGTCGTGGTCCGTAATTACTGTAAATCCCGCCGCGCCATCTAAGTAGCAACGGAACTTCAGTAGAGCGTCTCGAACTGCCAGTAGCTCTTGTTCGTGGACAGGATAGTGTACCTCATGCTTGTTCATCTTTCGAGCATGGTACGCAACAGGTTGTAATCCAATACCTTGGTCTTGTAATAGCACAGCTCCTACTGCAAATCCAGAAGCATCTGTGTACAGTGTGTACCTTGCATTAGGAGAAGTGTCAGGAATTACCAGTACTGGTGCACGTACCATCGCGTTTTTAATTTGCTCGAATGCTGACTCGGCTTGAGGAGTCCAGCGAAATTCCGGTGTCTTCTTGGTCAGGTCCGTTAATGGGGTTGCTAGGGTTGCGAATTGGTTGATAAACCTCCGGTAATATCCAGCAAGTCCCAGAAATCCACGTACTTCAGTCACAGATTTCGGTCGGGGCCAATTTTGTACTGCCTCAACCTTGTCGGGGTCCATTCGGATCTGTCCAGCTTCCACCACATGCCCAAGAAAATTGACGCTCGATCGTCCGAAGTAACACTTAGAGAGTTTGATATGCAACTGGTGTCGCTGCAACTCTCGTAACACGAGTCGAATATGCTCGAGGTGTTCGTCGGCCGTCTTACTGTAGATCAACACGTCGTCCAAATATACCACGCAGAACTTGCCAAGATACGGGGCCAAAACTCGATTCATCATCGCTTGGAATCCAGCTGGGGCGTTACAAAGTCCAAAGGGTAGAACGCAGTACTCGAACAGTCCGTAATGAGTTCGGAATGCTGTCTTATGTATGTCGCGCTCTTTGACTCGAACTTGATGATAGCCTTTATACAGGTCCAGCGTGCTGAAATAGTGAGCCCCATATAGCGAGTCGAGTAACTCATCAATCCGGGGTAACGGTGTTCGGTCTTTCCTCGTGAGGTCGTTGAGTTTCCGGTAGTCTACGCACATACGCATGGTACCATCCTTCTTGCGTACAAATAAAATCGGGGCACCATACGGAGATTTAGACGGACGAATCCAGCCTTTTGCGAGTAAGTCTTGCAACTGTACTTGAACCTCCCGGAGTTCTGCTGGTGACATACGGTACGTTCGCTCCTTAGGTGGTTCATCGCACTCCAAATTAATTTCAAAGTCGCACTCGCGAGTTGGCGGTAGACCGTCAGGCTCCTTGATAATGTCCGTAAACTCATTCAGGGAATCTCGTAACGAAGTCGTCCACTCAGGTTGTTGATCAGTGTTGATGTCGTCGACCGCGTCCTGTACTTCTCGTAGTCCAATCACGAAGAGGTCTGCTGGTTGTTGTCTAAGCAGCTTTGCCATCGCATCCGCCTCCAAGTGATGTACTGTCACAGGTACGGTGTACTCGTCGCCAGACACCATAGCTTCGCCAGTTTTACGGTCGCGAATCGTTTTAGTAGACCAATCTATATCCGGGTTGACGGCTTGTAACCAAGGTTGACCGAGGATGATGTCGAATTTATCCAGTTCTGTCGTAATTGCGTCCAGACGTATGTCTAGGGTCCCTACTGTGAGTACTTCATTCCGTAGTCGCTGGCGAGTCGTAGTTGTACTACCATCTGCCAATTTTATCCGGTATTTCTCTCCAGTAACCGTCGGAATGTGATGCTCCCGTACCCACTCAGCCTTGCAGAAATTTTCCGAAGCGCCAGAGTCAACCAAAATACGGCATCGATGTCCGCGTAAGGTGCCTCCCAACACTAACAGACTTGTTCCAGACTGGGTTGTGGATACATGTAGCGTCGCAGGAACACTGTCTTCTAGTCGGACGTTCTTGTTCATCCACCCGTCAATCGGTTTCCCAAAAGTCTCGTAACGAAGAGGGAACTGCTGTTCTCCACAGACTAGATAACCCGTACGCCGTGCCGAAATTAATTCCTTCCAGGTAGCCCATACTGCCCGAGAAGTTGACGTAGCGTCCGGTATCGATCCGGGTCGAACGCGAGCGATATACACGTAGCGCTTATTCTGTCCGGAAGACTCCGTCCCTAAAAGGCGTAAATTTGTTTCGCTCACCTTTAATCCAGTTGTCTCCGTAAGAGCTCGCACTGCTGTGTATTCCGGGGTCGCGTCTTCAATCTCCTGTTTGCCACCAGGAAACCAGACCATGCCAGTGTCCTCTTTCGCTAGTAACACTCGTCGGCCATCGGTAACAAGAGTCGTCGAGTGAGTCCAGTAGGTCTTCGGGGGATTCTGTAGGTTCTGAGGCAGAAATCGAACTCGATCGGTGTCGTCGACGTAGACTTGCGTCGTCCATCTTGTCGGTCCAACATCTTGCCTTCTTCCTTCTATTCCATCGTTCGTGGGGCAGGTAAACACATGTTCTTTCGCCGCCAGCTCGTCGACAAGTCGGAAATTTCGCAGCAGCTTGAACCATGGTTTTGCCCTCCATTTTGGAACCACTATAACCGCTCTCAGATGGGGATGAAGCAGTTTACTCCGCAAATAATGGCCCAAAAAATCTTCTAATTCATTAAATGGCGCATTTAGCCAAATTCTCCGGTACTTCTGTAAATCTCTCTCCTGAAATGGGCGCGCCGGACAGCAAAAATCCTCCGCCACTTGAGAATTAAGGCCGTCATTATCGCTAGCTCCATCTAAGTCGAAAGGTCCGTAGGTCTGAGAGTACTTCAGGAAATACTCCCTATTCATCATCCAGTCGCTAAAGTCCTTGCTCCTAAAGACTGGCCTCAATGTCGTTTGAGGTAACGGGTCTCGTACTTCTTCTGTTCTGGTCTCTTCCTGAGTCGCTGTAGGAGACGAAACCTCATCCTGCAGCTTGCCGCGAGCTGCCGACTCAGGTCTCACTTTCCCGGCCGGGATTTCCTCGTTCTGTCATTCTTCTTGTTCTTTCTGTCTGGGCAGTCGATAGCGATGTGTCCCTTCTTGTGGCAAATGAAGCACTTGCCCTCCTTCTTAAATCTGTCGACCTCCTCTTGAGTGAGGCGTCTAATCTCGTACAGCTCCCGCGGCTTTTCTTCGGTCGCGCCATGCGAATCTTCCTCCAACTCACTGTCGATCTCCTCCGCTGCCTCTGAAAAGTCGCTGTCTTCTTCGATGGCGTTCAGTCGGCCTGTCGAGCGTTGGGTCGTCTCAATCTTGGTCTCCGCTGCCTCCGCTCGCAGAGCTGCTTGAATCGCCTCGTGTAGGGTCTTAGGGTTTTTCAGGGCAACTTCCTTATGAATCGAGGGTCTCAAACCGCGCTGGAAATCATGTACGTTATCTTCTTCGTGACGGTGAGGAAGCTCCAATAATTGTTCTCGAAAATAGTTCGCGTACTTCAGGACCGTGGTTTTCTGTCTCGCTTTGTCCAAATTCAATCTCGCTTGTTCCGCCGGTGTTCTTCCGCAGAATTCCTGAATTAAGGATTTCTCCATCTCAGAAACTCCGGAAAATCCTCCACCGACTTCATCTCCAGTCTGCGCAACTTGGGAGTACCACCACTTCGATAGTGGTCCTTCCAGAAAGCCAGATACCCAGTACACTCCTCTTTGCTCTTCAGGGTTAACGCTGTGATACCGTAGATACCCTCGTGCATGTCGGAACCAGTTTCTCAGCTCGTCGATGTTAGTCGTAGCGATGCTCTTGATCTTGGCTGGTTTGACATCGTTCGGCATCATGCTTGGCATCTCTCGCGTCCTCTCCGATCTCAATTGTTCTCCTCGAAGAAAATTCTCCGTTTCTCGGCTTCTGTTCACTCGTCCTTCAAAATGTCTGAAACCGTTGTCGACGTGGTCACGCAGTTGAGATAGCTCAGTCGAAAAAGTGTCAACTCGGTTACTTAGTCGTTGTAGCATCTCGGTGACGTGTACCGACATAGGCT
The DNA here is from genome assembly GCA_026401115.1 of Tetraselmis chui. Classification (NCBI taxonomy): domain Eukaryota; kingdom Viridiplantae; phylum Chlorophyta; class Chlorodendrophyceae; order Chlorodendrales; family Chlorodendraceae; genus Tetraselmis; species Tetraselmis chui. The sequence goes on from JAPMLY010002454.1 coordinate 32,117, forward strand.
CCATCGTGGGACTCGATCCTTCTCGCACTGTCTGTCTTCTACCATCTGTCGACGTCGGCTGTGTCGGCCCAGAAGGCGCCCCCTCTGGTCGACCATCAACTTCCTCTGGTAGTCTCTCTCCTGCTCGGTTAGACATCTTCGTCTCGTCTAGCTGTTCTGAGGCTCCGAAACCACGTGTGAGGTGCTACTTTGGTTAGGCTAAGATGGCAACCTTAGACTAATAGTAGAACCTAATCTCTGGATCTAATTATACAGCGTAGAGAGAATTAGTAAGATTGTCTTAGGAACAGGGTTTCTTACAATCTGGGTGTGGCGTGATTCTATTCTGTACCGGTCTCTCACCTCTACCAGTAAGTCCCCGTCTTAAATATCCACACCTCAGGTGTTCTAGAAACAGCCTTAGAACCTGTAGCTTGTGCTGTCTGCTAACTAAACCAAACTATTATTGGTGATACAGATTATCTGAGATTATCTGTACCGTCTATCTAATCTTATCGCACAAGCTCTTAGAACTATCTAGAAAAGAACTATCTAGAAGAGATACTGCTAGTAACTCTGTACTGTCGAGACAGTTGTACTGCCGTGATGACAATAAAAGAGTCACTGAATATCGCTAAGATACAGGTACTATTTAGAGGAAATAAATAATGTCAGATACTAGCACTTAGCTAAATGGCTAGGATATGACACTCACCCCCCTCTGGAAAAATAACATCACCACGTGGCCACAAGTCCTCCCTCGGACCACCACTACCCCCCCAGCGACGTAACGCGTATCATCTCCAAACACAAGGACACATAATACGGCCAAACGCAGTATATGGTTGAATGGGCCCCGGAACACCTCACGGAATGGGACATTCAGTTACAAGTCGACGACGGCTTCCGCCTCATCTCCTCCACCCCCACATCGGTATGCCTCCCCACCCCCTCCCCCACCGCCTGCTCCATCTGTCATGACCCACTGCACACAAAACCCACCTCCACCTGTTGCACATGCCCGCACTTCGCCATACATTCCCAATGCCGCCCAGCTCAGGGACCCGCCACATGGCAGTGCGAGTGGTGTGCTCGCGGCCAACAACACGACCTCACCCGCCTCCACGAAGTCCAGTGGGCCCCATGCCTACAACTACACGACACCATCAGTGAGACTCCCTCCGGCCCCACCGCCCTCACCGCATTCAACTCCGGCTTTGTCCCCTCCACCACACCCATTCTGCCAGAACCCGGACCCCCTCCCCGGTCACACCCCCTAATCACATTCAACCATGACCCCATTAACCCCGACCTCGACATGCTCCCTACCGGCAAATTCGCCATCCACGCACTCCCATCACTCCACGACACCACCGTACTCTGCACTCCCGACGGCCGCACGGTCACCACCCTTAACGGCCCCCGCGTCCGCCACCTCTTTCAACTCTTCCGCCCCGACCTCACGCAGCATACGTTCGAAGAGGAGGTCTACCACCTCCTCACCCGCCTAGGCTCTCGCTCAGAAATCCACTCACCCACACCCGCCACCACCACCCGTAATAGATGGGCCACTAGAGAAGACCTACTCACAGCTCTCCGCCACACATTCCACATACAGACAAAACTCTACTCCGACCCCCTCAATAAATCCCTTCACTCCCACACCTACCACTCCCTCTACCCCGAAGATATAGTCTTCTCGTCTAGCGGCCGCAATGCCCCACACACATGGCAAGGCACCAACATCGCCAACCCCGAATACGACCACGAATGCATGCGACGAGCCATAGAACACGCAATCACCAGCGCACACCTCGCAGCCCCTCACACACCCATGGCAACCATCCTCATCCTCCCCCGATGGGAACACACACCCTACCGCCACTCCAAATACATCAACTCCCCATACACCCACCACCTTTACACCCTCCCCAATGACGCAAACACCTTCCTACCCCCCGACCAACACACTGGCAACCCCACCCCTACCCCATTCGGCACACGATGGATGGTCGACATATACCTCGTCGCCAACCCCCTCGCACTCTCCACCCTCCCATCACCCACAGCCATGACCGCACTTCACAACACCCTCGAATCTATCTACGACACTCACCTCCCCAACCCCATCATCACCCCCCACCTCCACACCTCTTTGACACCTACTCACCCCACTCAACAGGTATATATCACCTCCCCCCAAACCCAACGCACCCTCTCACGTACCCCCTCCCGGAACGCCTGCATCTAACATACCCCCCCACCAGCAATACTCTTGCTTGGAACTGGCAGGACTTTGTATACACAGACGGCTCGAAAAAAGGAAGCTCGTCCCCCCTCGGAGCAGCAGCTACCCACCCCGCCTCGGACACCAAAATCAAAATCATGGTGACCTCTACCCCTCCCTCACACACAATAAATCGCGCTGAATTAGCTGGCATAGATATAGGCCTCCAACTTGGCCGCACCCACCTCCTCACAGACAGTGCGTGCTCCCTCCGCCTCACACAAGGATACTTAAATTGCCCTTCCGCTTACAGGCACAACATTCACCGCGACACCCTCTTACCCATCACACACACCCTTAAAACCCGCTGCGACGCAGGCATCCGTACACACCTCGGCAAAATCAAAGCCCACAACCACTCCCTAGGTAACGACCTCGCAGACACCCTCGCCAACCTAGTCGCGGATGGTCACCCACCCGACACTACATACACCACAGATTCTGAGGTCACGATAGGCCACTGGACCTGGCCATACACCCTCATTCCACAAACCCTAGGGGAGCCCATACCCCACAGATACACCAACCTCAAAGCTGACGCACACACCTACAACACCAAACACACACACACACACACACACACACACACACACACACACACACACACACACACACACACACACACACACACACACACACACACCTCTCGCAAACAACCAAACACGGAGCCCTCCTCGCCCGCGCCGCGAAGGACGGCGCCGATTTCTCTTACCACTAAAAATACTCAACCCTCACAAATATCCAGTTCACACACAAACAAGAATTCATATGTGGGGAGTCCACAACACCCGCCTACTCACTGATAACCCCACCTTGCGCTGCCCCCTATGTGGCCAATTCACTAGCAACGGCCACATGGCCGGTAACTGCCCCACCATGTCTGGCCTAAGAAAGGACCGACACAACAGCGCGCTGCAACTCCTACTCTCCCTATTGGAGCGCCACACCGGAGGACGCTGGGAAACCATCACCGCAGACTTCGGTAACAAACCCATAAAATCCTTTGCTTCCCCCTCTCCTGCCCACACTCCGCTTGACTGTCACCCACCCACCCTACCCACATGCCCACCCGCCTTGTTGATGCTGACGAAGGTCTCTCACCCGACTCCTAACCTCGTGTCCCGCCATCCTCCCACCTGAGATCCCCCCCCCCGCGCTACGACCCCCCGCACACAAACCCGACTTTATCCGCCTCCTCGAACCTCGGTTCGTTGGCCACACTAACGGTCGCCGCCGTTACGCATCCATTAAAAAGATTCAGATAGGGGAATGGAAGTACTGCACGGACAACAACCTCTCCCACACAGCTCACCTCATACATGCCAAATACACACCCCTTGCAAACGCCATCGGCAGCCACTTGCCAGGCACAGTGGTTGACATACTTCCCATCGTCATGAGCCGCACAGGTACACCGCACTCCTCCACCATCACGAGTCTCACCTCCCTACTCACCGCCCGCACCGACCCTCTTGATAAACTCGTCTCCAAAGCACGCCTCGACACGTCTCGCATCCTTGCACAACTCCACACGCATACTGTCCAATGGCTGCATCACCTCCTACTCATATACCGCATCAAGTCCCGCACGACCTCCCGCCGCGCCTCCGCACATTGCCCCTTCGCACGACCCTAAATGCACGCAGCCCTCGCCTCTTCTTGCACACCTCCCCGGGGGGGAGTAAAACCCCCGACCCCCATTGGAGAGGTTGGATTTAGGTGGTTAACGGTCTAGCCCTAACTTGTAAGTTCCATGTATGGCATAGTTGGGAGGGCCCAGAGACAGCAGCCGACGCATCCGGCTTTTGGTGAAAAACCGGCGCATACGGTACATGTTGTAAACAATTTCAATTTCAATTTCAATAACGACCTAATGCAGCATGTTGAGATGTGAGAGACGTCGAACTCCTCCTCGTCTCATTTTGGAACAGTCACTGAGACGGCAAGTCGCAGCGAAGTTTTAGAGCGGGGTCTTAGATTGCTGACGTGAAACACCGAGCGTGAGCGAATTCTCGTTGATAGTCGTAATCTTTAAATATGTTTCCAAATCTGCTCCAAGGTCACATATGTCGATCACGCAGTTACGATTAGGTTGTCCACGCATGCAGAGGTTTCTTGTAACGACCGACACCTTGTCTCCACGAACGAAGTGCGGGACTGTCGACGGTTTTGAACGAGCTTGCATTTCATCCTTGTGCATATGTAACACCGTGCATACCAAAGCGTGAATCTCATGATACATTTTTAAACGCTTAGTCGCGTCTTGCGAAACTGGAATCGAAGGTCGCATGTTGAACATAAGGTAATGTGGCCCCTCATTAGTCTCTCCAAAATTTGTCTCGAAGGGAGCGTACTCAATTTCGAGTGCGCGAGTAGTATTGTACGCAAATGGCACTTGAGGCAAAAAGTATGTCTAGTTTGATCCATCGTAGCAACAAGAACATGGCATAAGTTGCTGAAACATGTTGTTGACGCACTCCGTAACACCGTTTGTTTCTTGGTGTCGACTGGAAGACATGTCGAGTCGCGCTCCAAAGTCCCACAGAGTGCCACGGTCTAGGTGGAACCGGTAAGGAGTAAAGAGTCGCAGCCATATGTGGTTGAATTTTAGCTTGTCGACACACGACGCAACGCTACCAAAATCTTTAACATCTTGGCGAATTCATTTCCACTCAAATCTGTCGAGCGCTTTAGCAAGAGTGCCAGAGACTTCTTTGTCACCAACCGACGAAATATCGTGCACCTCAAATATCAATCCCACTCAAAGTTCCGCAGAATACAAAGGCGATCGAGACGCCACAAGTACCCAACTCTAGCTTCAATCCGACTGCCTTTCGTCTACTCACCCTCGTCCCCATAAAACGAGTCTTGGGTGTACCCCTCGCGAACGAGATCAGCGAACTCAAGGCTCAACCGCAACGCGTTAATAGTCATCGAGTTTAATTGCGCGTCTTCTAGCCGTTGTTGGGACTTCCGTCGTAAATCTTAATTTCTTTTAGATGAAGCCAACTGCTCATGCTCGCCCTAAGAGCAACCATGCCACCGTCATTTCTGCGTGTTAAACGTGCCGACCGGCTCCTTGTTCTTCAACTCCGGGCATTGGAAGGCACGGTGCCCTTTCTTGCGGCACTTGCAGAAAAGTCCTTCCTCTTGCTGTCTTTTACGCCAATAAGGGTTTAAAGCTCCAGCAATGGCGTTGAAATCAATTCGGTCGATGTTTGGAGAATTTCCGCCACGGCCTCCACGACCGCCTCCACGGCCACGACCTCGACCAAACCCAGATCTTTCGCCTCGATGAAGTCCTTTAGTGCCCTCGACCCGTGGACTCTCAATAGGACGCTTCTTGGAAGGTCGGCTACCACAAGGGTTGTCAAATACAGTAGGTGCGCTCCTTGCACGGCCCAAATGAGGTGAGCCGGTCACGAGGTCATTCAAGAAACTTTGCAACTCCACCAAGGGCTTGATGTAACCTTTTTGCTGAGAAGGATGGGATTTGGCTTGAGTTTGAAGCTGAAACTTCGCTAGTCCATTGATGAAGCGAACACTTTGAAGATCGTTCGCAAGGGGCTGTCGAGATCTCCGTAAAAAGTCAATAAACAACTGGGTGTAGCTGACATAAGTCCTAGGATGGCGTTAATCGCGTCCTCCCGACTGTTAGACAGCATGGACGTCTTGCAATTCTATGTTACCAAAGAGACAAACAAGTATGGGATAGAAGCAGGCTCCTTACGGTAAATCCACCATTTGTTCAGGGGTCCGGAAAACTGAGACGTAACCCATACGACGGCGTTGTACGGGTCTACGTTAAGGCCAAGCATGACGAAGCGTCGAGGCTGCATCTCCAACTACTCCTCCAACTTACGTGCGTCTTGTCTTGACTGGAATAAGGCGTTAATTGTAGCCTTACGCTGCGTCTCAGTCAGTGTTACCTCCCGACCAACAAAGTTGGTTGTAGGGGCCGGAACTCTCATGCGTAAATCATCATGCGTCTCTCCACACAACTGATTAATGTAGCCTTTGATTAACATCCACATACGGTTTGAGTCGGCAGCCGTAAGACGAGTGAAGAAAAATAGCTGCCTTGATAACGAAGTGTCATCGTGGGCAAAAAAGCTGCTTAGAAATCACAACGCCTCGAAAGGCTCCCCAGTGTGCAACGTAACCAAAGTGTAGCAATTCGAACTTACGTTGAGTCTCCTAAAATAGCCCTTTCTTTGAAGGCGTAAGAGAAATTCCGTTAATATCAATCGTAGATGGAATGACGTAATAAGTACCATCAAGATGAATGATTACATGAGCAGTAACTGCTTGTTCGACCTTAGCAGGAGTTCGTAAATTAGGAGTCACGTAAGGAACCGGAACGGATGATGCAAAAACGTAAACGAGCTGGTGCTTCCCAACAAGTAACGGCACTCGAACAAGATTGCTACTCAACAACGTCAAATCGTCGACGGTCAAGGTAAAGTCGTTTTCCTCAAACAACTCGCGAATGGCCACGTCGACATGCTCTACATCAGCAAAATCGAACCGGCATGAAAACAAGTTTTACCAAAACGGGGCTCACGTTGTAATACGAGTTTAATGTCTGAGGCTTTGGAACCTCCGACATGTTGTACGACCACAACGTAGTTACCATGTCCAATAGAAGCCATGTCGAATCAAACAACCAGCGTCGAACGAGTCAAGCAACAACGAAAGCGTGCGTAGATCCAAGACGGTCCGAAACCATTGTGAAAGGCAGTTTTCCGAGAGCTAACTAAAGACACAAATCTGCTCTTACTTGTTGTTGCTACTTCTGATACAAGTGCACATGGAGAGAGAGAGAGAGAGAGAGAGAGAGAGAGAGAGAGAGAGAGAGAGAGAGAGAGAGAGAGAGAGAGAGAGAGAGAGAGAGAGAGAGAGAGAGAGAGAGAGAGAGAGAGAGAGAGAGAGAGAGAGAGAGGTATAATATGTCCGACTGTTTAGTGTTTAACAACGGAATGTAATTGAAAAAAAATTGTAAAAAAATGTTATGTCACCTCCCTCTACTACATTAGGCGTTTATAGCTCCAACCTAGCTAGATTGCACGTGCTCTCGCTGAGTTCTCGTGCCATGTGCTAGGGTTCTCGTAAAGGTCTGAATAGACTAGCGACGCGGCTTGTCTGTCTAGGGAAATCATACTATCGCATCTAGTTAATTAGATTAACTGTGCGCATGTGTACGTACCGGGAGGTAATGGAATTACAATTCGCATCAATACCCTCGCTAAATCGGAGTAGCGCCGTAAATACATAGCACGTTCCTTCCGATGAAAAAGCACGAACTAGATTAGTAACGAATATATGTACAATATCATGTAATGTACTCTTACATGACTGCACACGTGACAATGACATCGAGCGTTCGGTCCACGAGCGCTTGGCGTAGCGCGTCCATTGGGCCGGAGACCGCGGCATGACGTGGTCGGCAGAAGCTCTCGTGTGAGAGCTCGGCAAGCACGCGGTCCGAATCCGAGCTCGATTGTCCGCCCTTTGTAAGGCGGAGGAAGCCCAATCGAGTACGGGCGGCCTCCTCCGTTGATGTGTGGGTGCGATGATCCGCTCGGATGAGGACAACGGCTGCTGTCTGCCCCGGCGATAGATTGATATAAGAGGTCCGGTTGACAACGCGTACAAACCCTCGCCAATTGTTACGTTGGGACAACCGTCGAAGAAGGCATTGCAGCCTATGTCGATTTACTCGTCTTACCCGGCTTAGGATTTCTCGTCTCTCATGAAACGCGCATTGTCGTCCGTCAATGTCTAGAGGCGGGGCTCGTCGACGTCGCGCGATGGCCGGTGGGCGCTCCATGCCGACAGTTATGACTTTGCTGTAGGCGGCGAAGTCGACGAACTCGTGCTCGGGAAGCTCGGGGTCGTCGTTCATCATATCGACATGTGTCTCTTGGGCCGCCTTGCCACCCCTTGTCGCCGTGGTAGCGTCAAGGGGATTGGACTACTGTTGATTCGTGGGCACATATGATGGAATTTTTTAACTTTGAAGGTGTGCAAGTAAGGCGGTGTTAGACGCGTAAACTTGTTGGCTGAAACTGCAATTCGAATGTGTTATGTTGTACGTTGTTTGACGGCAAGCTACACAGCGTCGGCTCCGGGAGCGGAGGTTGACTGCACATGTTGGCAAACGGCGAAGTAGAACGTGGGGATAAAGTGCATCGTGAAATTCGAGTGCTCATGAGACAATGTAACTTGACATAATGCTCGACTACGAGAGTCAAGACTACAATAGCGCAAGCTAGATGGGCGAGCGCAAAGCATAGAGTGCAAGTGCTCGGGGGTTGCACCGGCTAAAGGGTTGCCGCTAGCAAGTGTCCATGGAGGCATGGCTTGGGGCGTTGCGCGAGGCATTCCCCCCGTCCTAAAGGGTTACTTACCTCGAGGTAAGGATAAGACGCACCGCTTTTAGAGTGATGCCGTAAAGGGGGCCGGTGCGGGTTTACCCGCCAGTCCCATTTCTCGGGGGCGAAACAGCACTAAAAATTTTCTTAATTAACGGGTAGCGGGTACATGTTTAGCACATGTAGTTTCTAGCACATGGCCGTCATGATGGACTACAAAACCTACCCAAAGGTCAGGTCCTTGCCCGCTAATGAGTACCATACCCTAGCATGGCATACTTTGTGAGATGCCTCACGTACCCATTTAATGTAGTGTCGCATGCAATAGTTTTTCCGGCCAATGTGAGGGCCCGGAAAATTGGCTGTGTAGGGCGGTCGAACGTGACAATTATTTAATTACTAGCCGCGCGCCCCGCGCAAACTACATGTACGTACATGTATACCTACACCTATACCTATACCCGGGCAGCGCCCAGACCTCGCCCATTACGCTAGTTAGGGTGGGCCTCGCTAAGGGCACTCACGGAGACTTCACCTATCAGTGTGGGCCACAGGTCTACCGGGGGCGATAAGGTCGCGGGGGCGGCCATGGCGGGGTGGATGGCGGCGGGGGCGGCCGTACATTGCGCTTGATGTGTCTCGGCGGGGACGGCGGGCGCAAGAGTCGCTCGCTCGGCCGCGAATTTAGCTACCGCTTGGTTCACGCTGGCCAACGCGAGGACCCTATCTTTAAGGTCAGCCTTGCTTCCCTTAGCCTCCGGAGCTTCTAGGTCGTCGTGTTGTAGCATTGCCTTCAAGTCTTTCACTTGAAGGGAATCAACCGTGCCGAGGCCACGGGCGGCAATGGTCTCAAGAACGGTGATGGCGTGGGTAACAGCCTCGACCACTGCCTTGCGCCTTTTTGCGTTTTTGGCCTCCTCTTTTTGTGCCTTTTCGCTTGCCTTGCGTTTTTCTCTAGGTCTTGGGCGCGTTTCAACGCAATAGACTCTTCGCTAGTAGCGTTGCCTTGGCATGACCAGATATTCTTTGCGGTTACCCGCCCGCTCTTGCCCTCCCCCTCGTCATGCACGTTGTCGTCGTCCGCTTCGTCTTGCTCGGCGGTCGGGTGGAGGACGGTCTTCATCTTGTTGAAGACGTCGCCTTGCCTGAGGTAAGCCTCCATGATCTCCTCCCTGCTCATGGTGGCAAGCCGGTTGACGTTGGTTAGGCCAACTGAGGCACGGTCCACCTCCACTTGCAGGTGGTGAGGAAAGGACATCGGAGGTTGCTTGCCTTGCTGCTCGGAAGTGGTTGGCGTAGACCCCCCGCCCAACAGTAAAAGTTGAACTTCAGTGGCGCGATGTTTGGCCTTCATCAAAGTTTTGCCCATAGTCTGTCCCCTTTATCAGGTGTGTCGCCCATGCCATCGTATCGTCAGGGAAAACGGGGAGCTTTGTGCTGCGGACGCGGCGCACAACGATGGCGACACGCTCTTCAATCGCGAGTGGGATTAGAGTACCGCCAGTCTTTTGGGGAGTTGGAACAGGTATGCTGGTCTTGATAGATGTTGAGATAAGTGCTCGGCACCATGAGTGACTAATAGTAATGTTGTAATCTTTAAATAGCGTTGTCTGAGCTTGAGTCGCCGGAGCACGCACAGATTGGTCGCATTCAACTGCATTTTCTACCACCCGCCTGAGCACACTCTTGACCGCCTCCCTGTAATCCTTGTGGTTGTCAGCGCCCTTTATCTTTTTGTCCTTGTCCTCCGCCGCTGTCACGCGGTCTTCCTTCCTCTTCCTCCTACATTTTCCTTTCCGGCCAACACCTCGACGGACAACAGCGGTAGCATAGATGGGGTTGAGCGGCGGACGTTGTTCACCAGCCGCGTAGGTGGTGTGGCATTGGATGTCGTGGGGTGCCAAAGTGTTTGCGTTCTCCTCGTCGCCTTTTTCTGGGCCGAGGATGTCGATGGCCTTCATCAATTTTGATAGGGCGGAAACGCGCCGCGAAATGCCGTTCTTGAGGGAGTTGTTGTAGTATGTCGGGGCCTAACTACAACCTCCTCGGCAGCACGCAAACCGGCCTCCAAGTAGCCTACGCCAAGCTCATTCTTCCAGATATGAGCACCACGATCGTATAGTTGCTGGCGATGGGTCTTGTTGAGCCCGGCAAACGGTAAAGGGTGAGTCGTACGTCGTGGTCGGGCGGGGTCGAACATGTTGCGATCAGCATCTGAAGGGGCGACGGTGGGGTTGGCACGCCTAGACATGGCACCGACATTGTTGTGTCGCAGAGCGAGGGTGCACGTGGAGCTAGTTATTACGTTGTTGGTCGAGTTGCGGTACACGGACGAGTCGGTATCGGGAGGACGAGCATGTGCTGGTCGCAAAAAAGGGAGAAAAACAACAAGCGCGCTCACCGGATCGGCCTGCGTGTGTCTACCCCGAGTGGCGGAGGCGACGCGTGAAGGGGTGACACAGCGCACCCATGCATGGCTCAATATCGCTAGGGGGTCGGTTTTTCACTCTTGGTGGGCCAAACGGCCGTTGTAGGTGGTCGGGGTCGCTTGTTGGGTGGTGTCGTCGGGTAGTGGGGTGGATCGTGACAGCCGGCGGGTAATTTGAATTACAAAGACATTCGGGTGGTTCGATTTTCACTCACCCCCTCGTACCCACGGGTCGGCATGATGGCCACCAAGCCGCCCGCCGACCCTCGGCTATGTTAAAACCTTGGCTCCTAAGGTGTTAGACCTATGGTTGGCCCTAAGAGCAACCCCATACTGCCCTATCCCTGCCCAACGTGACGGCGGGTGGCTAGTTAGACACGGGTGGATAGACACTAAAATTAACAGGTAGCTGGTAGGTGGTACTGATAAATACGGTAGGGTGAGGGTAGCGGTATGTTCTGGCGAATCGGCGCTGGCAGGTAGCCGGTAATATATTCTGCGCTGTCTTGCAATTAAATCGAGATCAGAGATAGATAGTCATAGCGAATACTATATAAATAGCCCGACCTCTCCCTCGCCCGCGAATAAGATGCCGCGAGATCTTCCAAGTGGCCGTCGGTCCAACAAGCACCACTAGCGCCTTACCGCCTGCCGTTTCAAACCGCTTTGTTTTCTTGTTCCACGTTCTGCTATCAGAGCGGCGGGAAGAAATATGGCGGTATTGAAAGCGTTGGCTGTTGTTGCGGTTATTGCCGCCGCTCGGCTGGCTTATCTCCGGCACGAGGTGGAGAAGGCACCCCGACGGAGCGCCTTGGATAAGGAGACGGGTTGGTATGTCGAGCTGCTGCCGCACATTGAACCATGCACCGGCAAGGCCGAATAATCTATCGCCCCTTATTTCATATTCCGCCGTGCAACTACTATATATAGCTGCATTATTGCTGGCGTTATTGCAGTCCTTATTATATCGACTGGTTGCTTGCTACTGTAATCCTAAAGGGCCTGGCACACTCACGCACTTCTTCTCCTGTGCAGGTATACGAACAGCGATGAGTCGTACAAAGGGCGGATCCAGTTTCTGGTGCGTTATTGGCCGCTGCTCCGATGTTTGTTTCCCCGATCTAGCTATATGTATGCAACGACACCCCATCGGGATGCGCATTACTACCCAAACTTAACAGCCCGCCGGGCACACTTGAGTAGATCGGCATCGCGTTCTCTCGCTCTCGTTTTACCTTATTTTATGCGGGCAATAAGGTGCAAAACGGCGCTGATGGACCTCTCTCGGTTGCTGATGATTCGGCGTCTCTGCGAGTGCGTGGGAAGAGGGATATCGCCCGTTCTTTTCGTACGATTAAGCACCGACTGTAAAGTGCATCACCGTATTTATCAATGTGCCAAATGTATTCCTTTAGCGACCCGTATTACAAATTTATATCCTTAAGATTCGCTAGTAGAAACGAACGTGACGTCGATGTTGTGGAGGGAAAGAGGTCACACGAGTCGTTTGTGGAGGGAAGGAGGTCACACGAGCGTCGCCTACACGGGCGGGAGCATGATCGATGATGAGTTTGAGGTTTGTTTCGAACTTCGGCTCTCAGTCGTGCTTGCTAAACGCCGCCTGTAGAGAGGCTGCCGGTTCGTGCGGCTTACCTGTCAGTCCCATATCCCGGGGGCGCAAAAAAAGGAAAAAAAAAGGAATGAGGTGGCGCACAACGTAATTATGTACACACACACACACACACACACACACACACACACCCAATTATTGTAATTATTCACACACACCCTGTGTCTCTCACTCTGTATTTTTTATAAGCACAAAAATAATGCTCCTGTACCCATCGTAGCGATGCGCAGTAGTTTAAGACCAATCCCAATTCCAATATGTGCCTGAACACCAAGTCGATAATTCTCATCATTCCAAATAGAAAATATCGCATTTGTAGTACCAAAACCCAATCGAGCAAATGATAAGTGGACACACCGACAGACAGACAGACTGGCCGACCGACAGACAGACACATAGATTTTAGCAAATGAATGTCGTAGGATAGGATGTTCATAAGATTAGTTAGAAAGGAAGGTGATAATGGCATGCCTTCCTGTTCCTCGGGCTTAGGTTTTTTCCTCTTTTCTTCTTTTTGCTTGGTGGCCTCCACTTCTTTTTCTTGTAAGAAATTTTATGCTTTCAAAGGAAGGTGATAAGGATGTTGTAGTAGTAGTTTGCGTACATTGTGAGGAGGTGGCGCACAACGAAATCACAAATGGTTGTACGACCAGGTCGGCTCTTCTTAATTAAGCATTCCTATTCTTACAGCAGCGCTGCTCTGAGGGCTGTCATGCCAGTGCCGGGTAGTTAGGGTTTCCCTCCCTGCTTGTCTCGTACCTGTACACAGTTTACGGCCGGTTCTTACATGAACTTGCTGGCCACCATCCGCGAAAGATGAGATGTTAAGCGGTGCTCTCAGCAACTCCTTACGCACACCGTTTAAAGATCATAACAAGGCATTATTTAGAGTGTTATATCCGAAAATATAATAACGCAACGTACGGATTAATTATGGTCTGCCGTAACACACTGCCGTACTGTAGTCATACAATTCAATAATTCAATTTCTTACAAGAAAAAGCAGAGGAGGCCATCAAGCAAAAAGAAGAAAAGAGGAAAAAACCTAAGCCTGGGGAACAGGAAGGCATGCCACAGCAGCGGCACTGCCCTCCATATTATTGAATAATCACGCCGCGAATGCTTCGTGCCACTAATAATTCTTTGATCTGACGGTACTTGTTTGGTAGCGACCTTTGGAAGTCGCCTTAAGGCAATATATTTATAGATAGATATTGTATCATATTAGAGGTCTGCGAAGCGGGGCGAGCAGAGGTCGTCTGCAAAGGGAGGCGAGCGGAAAGCTGCAATAATCCCGCGTCCTTTTCTAGTGATTTTTAAGGGTGACGATAGGTATGGCCCAAGTCGATCGCCTCCTGCTTTACTTCAGCCAACTGAGGCACGACAGTACGGAGAGACGAACGTGTTGCTGATCGGAAAAGTCGCCTCCTGCTTTTTCATGCCGCGCGGTCGAAGGCCGCTAGAGAAAGTAAAGAAACGTGTGCTTCGGGTTCCATGTTGCATGTGTCCACCACCGGTCTTGATTCGATTCCACTTGTGAAGCGTGCCAGTCTGATTCATTGATGAGGCAACCACGCATATGTTTTCTGTCTCAGCCCGATTTTCATGTGATACCAGTTTCCAAATAAACATATACCGTCGATGATGGATGGATGAAACCATGAAGGGTTTGAGGTTAGGGCTTTGCTTGGCTCGTGAGTTCAATCACTTTACCTCTGAACAGCGGATCCGATGATATGTCAGCGAAACGTGCCGACTCCTCTCAATTGCAATCTTCTTCACCTCCATATCTCTTCCCCGCGGATTATCGGCATATCGAGCCCTTACTCAGAGAGCAACCGTGCCTGGCACTCGCGGCCAGCACGTGCCACTGCGTGATATGGGTGACAGACACCATCGTAAATGCACCGTATGCTCGGGGTGTTCTGAGTGTCCGCATGTGCCGCCTCCGCAGCGGTTGTGTCCTACCAAAGAGCGGCAGC
>JAPMLY010002455.1:0-30000 GCA_026401115.1 Tetraselmis chui
GACGGGGACTTACTGGTAGAGGTGAGAGACCGGTACAGAATAGAATCACGCCACACCCAGATTGTAAGAAACCCTGTTCCTAAGACAATCTTACTAATTCTCTCTACGCTGTATAATTAGATCCAGAGATTAGGTTCTACTATTAGTCTAAGGTTGCCATCTTAGCCTAACCAAAGTAGCACCTCACACGTGGTTTCGGAGCCTCAGAACAGCTAGACGAGACGAAGATGTCTAACCGAGCAGGAGAGAGACTACCAGAGGAAGTTGATGGTCGACCAGAGGGGGCGCCTTCTGGGCCGACACAGCCGACGTCGACAGATGGTAGAAGACAGACAGTGCGAGAAGGATCGAGTCCCACGATGGAGCCTATGTCGGTACACGTCACCGAGATGCTACAACGACTAAGTAACCGAGTTGACACTTTTTCGACTGAGCTATCTCAACTGCGTGACCACGTCGACAACGGTTTCAGGCATTTTGAAGGACGAGTGAACAGAAGCCGAGAAACGGAGAATTTTCTTCGAGGAGAACAATTGAGATCGGAGAGGACGCGAGAGATGCCAAGCATGATGCCGAACGATGTCAAACCAGCCAAGATCAAGAGCATCGCTACGACTAACATCGACGAGCTGAGAAACTGGTTCCGACATGCACGAGGGTATCTACGGTATCACAGCGTTAACCCTGAAGAGCAAAGAGGAGTGTACTGGGTATCTGGCTTTCTGGAAGGACCACTATCGAAGTGGTGGTACTCCCAAGTTGCGCAGACTGGAGATGAAGTCGGTGGAGGATTTTCCGGAGTTTCTGAGATGGAGAAATCCTTAATTCAGGAATTCTGCGGAAGAACACCGGCGGAACAAGCGAGATTGAATTTGGACAAAGCGAGACAGAAAACCACGGTCCTGAAGTACGCGAACTATTTTCGAGAACAATTATTGGAGCTTCCTCACCGTCACGAAGAAGATAACGTACATGATTTCCAGCGCGGTTTGAGACCCTCGATTCATAAGGAAGTTGCCCTGAAAAACCCTAAGACCCTACACGAGGCGATTCAAGCAGCTCTGCGAGCGGAGGCAGCGGAGACCAAGATTGAGACGACCCAACGCTCGACAGGCCGACTGAACGCCATCGAAGAAGACAGCGACTTTTCAGAGGCAGCGGAGGAGATCGACAGTGAGTTGGAGGAAGATTCGCATGGCGCGACCGAAGAAAAGCCGCGGGAGCTGTACGAGATTAGACGCCTCACTCAAGAGGAGGTCGACAGATTTAAGAAGGAGGGCAAGTGCTTCATTTGCCACAAGAAGGGACACATCGCTATCGACTGCCCAGACAGAAAGAACAAGAAGAATGACAGAACGAGGAAATCCCGGCCGGGAAAGTGAGACCTGAGTCGGCAGCTCGCGGCAAGCTGCAGGATGAGGTTTCGTCTCCTACAGCGACTCAGGAAGAGACCAGAACAGAAGAAGTACGAGACCCGTTACCTCAAACGACATTGAGGCCAGTCTTTAGGAGCAAGGACTTTAGCGACTGGATGATGAATAGGGAGTATTTCCTGAAGTACTCTCAGACCTACGGACCTTTCGACTTAGATGGAGCTAGCGATAATGACGGCCTTAATTCTCAAGTGGCGGAGGATTTTTGCTGTCCGGCGCGCCCATTTCAGGAGAGAGATTTACAGAAGTACCGGAGAATTTGGCTAAATGCGCCATTTAATGAATTAGAAGATTTTTTGGGCCATTATTTGCGGAGTAAACTGCTTCATCCCCATCTGAGAGCGGTTATAGTGGTTCCAAAATGGAGGGCAAAACCATGGTTCAAGCTGCTGCGAAATTTCCGACTTGTCGACGAGCTGGCGGCGAAAGAACATGTGTTTACCTGCCCCACGAACGATGGAATAGAAGGAAGAAGGCAAGATGTTGGACCGACAAGATGGACGACGCAAGTCTACGTCGACGACACCGATCGAGTTCGATTTCTGCCTCAGAACCTACAGAATCCCCCGAAGACCTACTGGACTCACTCGACGACTCTTGTTACCGATGGCCGACGAGTGTTACTAGCGAAAGAGGACACTGGCATGGTCTGGTTTCCTGGTGGCAAACAGGAGATTGAAGACGCGACCCCGGAATACACAGCAGTGCGAGCTCTTACGGAGACAACTGGATTAAAGGTGAGCGAAACAAATTTACGCCTTTTAGGGACGGAGTCTTCCGGACAGAATAAGCGCTACGTGTATATCGCTCGCGTTCGACCCGGATCGATACCGGACGCTACGTCAACTTCTCGGGCAGTATGGGCTACCTGGAAGGAATTAATTTCGGCACGGCGTACGGGTTATCTAGTCTGTGGAGAACAGCAGTTCCCTCTTCGTTACGAGACTTTTGGGAAACCGATTGACGGGTGGATGAACAAGAACGTCCGACTAGAAGACAGTGTTCCTGCGACGCTACATGTATCCACAACCCAGTCTGGAACAAGTCTGTTAGTGTTGGGAGGCACCTTACGCGGACATCGATGCCGTATTTTGGTTGACTCTGGCGCTTCGGAAAATTTCTGCAAGGCTGAGTGGGTACGGGAGCATCACATTCCGACGGTTACTGGAGAGAAATACCGGATAAAATTGGCAGATGGTAGTACAACTACGACTCGCCAGCGACTACGGAATGAAGTACTCACAGTAGGGACCCTAGACATACGTCTGGACGCAATTACGACAGAACTGGATAAATTCGACATCATCCTCGGTCAACCTTGGTTACAAGCCGTCAACCCGGATATAGATTGGTCTACTAAAACGATTCGCGACCGTAAAACTGGCGAAGCTATGGTGTCTGGCGACGAGTACACCGTACCTGTGACAGTACATCACTTGGAGGCGGATGCGATGGCAAAGCTGCTTAGACAACAACCAGCAGACCTCTTCGTGATTGGACTACGAGAAGTACAGGACGCGGTCGACGACATCAACACTGATCAACAACCTGAGTGGACGACTTCGTTACGAGATTCCCTGAATGAGTTTACGGACATTATCAAGGAGCCTGACGGTCTACCGCCAACTCGCGAGTGCGACTTTGAAATTAATTTGGAGTGCGATGAACCACCTAAGGAGCGAACGTACCGTATGTCACCAGCAGAACTCCGGGAGGTTCAAGTACAGTTGCAAGACTTACTCGCAAAAGGCTGGATTCGTCCGTCTAAATCTCCGTATGGTGCCCCGATTTTATTTGTACGCAAGAAGGATGGTACCATGCGTATGTGCGTAGACTACCGGAAACTCAACGACCTCACGAGGAAAGACCGAACACCGTTACCCCGGATTGATGAGTTACTCGACTCGCTATATGGGGCTCACTATTTCAGCACGCTGGACCTGTATAAAGGCTATCATCAAGTTCGAGTCAAAGAGCGCGACATACATAAGACAGCATTCCGAACTCATTACGGACTGTTCGAGTACTGCGTTCTACCCTTTGGACTTTGTAACGCCCCAGCTGGATTCCAAGCGATGATGAATCGAGTTTTGGCCCCGTATCTTGGCAAGTTCTGCGTGGTATATTTGGACGACGTGTTGATCTACAGTAAGACGGCCGACGAACACCTCGAGCATATTCGACTCGTGTTACGAGAGTTGCAGCGACACCAGTTGCATATCAAACTCTCTAAGTGTTACTTCGGACGATCGAGCGTCAATTTTCTTGGGCATGTGGTGGAAGCTGGACAGATCCGAATGGACCCCGACAAGGTTGAGGCAGTACAAAATTGGCCCCGACCGAAATCTGTGACTGAAGTACGTGGATTTCTGGGACTTGCTGGATATTACCGGAGGTTTATCAACCAATTCGCAACCCTAGCAACCCCATTAACGGACCTGACCAAGAAGACACCGGAATTTCGCTGGACTCCTCAAGCCGAGTCAGCATTCGAGCAAATTAAAAACGCGATGGTACGTGCACCAGTACTGGTAATTCCTGACACTTCTCCTAATGCAAGGTACACACTGTACACAGATGCTTCTGGATTTGCAGTAGGAGCTGTGCTATTACAAGACCAAGGTATTGGATTACAACCTGTTGCGTACCATGCTCGAAAGATGAACAAGCATGAGGTACACTATCCTGTCCACGAACAAGAGCTACTGGCAGTTCGAGACGCTCTACTGAAGTTCCGTTGCTACTTAGATGGCGCGGCGGGATTTACAGTAATTACGGACCACGACACGTTGCGACACTTCTTTCGGCAGCGCGATTTGTCTACTCGACAGGTGCGATGGCTTCAAGTTTTAGCACCTTACCAGCGACAGATGGACATCGTATACAAGAAGGGAGCAGTCAACCAGGCAGACGCTCTGTCTCGCCGACCTGACCTGAAGGACTCATTACAGAAGCTGCAACTATTACGCGATTGGACCAACGACGAAGCAGAATGCGAGTTACACGCACAGATTTTTTCCCTGGAATCCCGGTTACATCCTGACTCTGGACTTCATGCGGAAATCAAAAGTGCTTATGATTCGGACAAATATCTGCTTACCCGGAAATCTCTGCCTACCTGGCTGGTACGTCAATCTAATGGACTCTTGTACGCCTACGGGACAAGACTGTATGTTCCGAACGTCTCTACATTGCGATCAAGAGTATTGTACGAACTACACGACGCACCGACCGCGGGACACCCTGGTATTATTCGACTATTGGCAGCAGTAACCCGGACGTTTTGGTGGCCTAACATGAAGCGGACAGTACAACACTATGTACGCAGCTGTGTTACCTGTCAACGCAACAAGGCAGCGCGACACAAGTCTTATGGACTCCTTCAATCGCATGAGGTACCGACCAGGCCCTTTGAGCATGTATCGCTTGACCTGATTACGGACCTTCCTGAGTGCGATGGGTATGATGCTGTGGTGGTATTCGTCTGTATGCTTACGAAACGGACGATTGTCGAGCCAATTACGAAAACGATTACAGCGGAACAATTAGCAAAAGTTATGCACCGCGCTGTTTTTCGGCATTTTGGCTTACCACGGAAATTAATATCCGATCGAGATCCCCGGTTTATGAGCGACTTCTGGCAAACCCTATTTAGGGCTGTTGGCACCAAGCTTAATATCTCTACGAGCTATCACCCCCAGACAGATGGCCAAACTGAGCGAGTAAACCAGACATGGGAGCAAGTCATACGATGCTATGTGCACCCCTTGCACGACGACTGGGTTCAACACCTTACCAACGTGGAGTTCGCGATCAACGCAGCGGTTTCTACGTCAACGACTATGTCTCCATTTAAGGCGACGCTAGGATTTGAGCCGACATCTCCAACAACGGCTACATTTGACGATAACGAGCCTAGCCGTACTTTACCGGAGCAAGTGAAGATTCTGGTCGAGATGCACAGATTTGCCCACGACTGCGTCAAAGCAGCCCAAGCACACATGCAAGACGCTGCAAATCGGCACCGGTTACCAGTACCTTTTACAGTTGGCGACAAGGTTAAGCTCAAGGCGACAAATCTACGGTTTGTACAACAGCCATGTTCTAAACTACGCGACCGCTACATTGGACCGTTTCTCATTACGGAGGAAGTTTCCCCGGTTGCATTTCGGCTTAAGCTACCCCCTGGAGTACGGATTCACGATGTTGTACACGCCAGTTTACTGGAGAAATGGAATTCAGAACCAGAACAGGCCAACAGTGCACAGCCAATTCCGATTGTGCACGATGCGAAGCGATTTGAAGTCGATAAAATACTCGACGTGGCTTTTAACTCCAATGGCACGGGACTTTTGTTTAAGGTCCGCTGGGCAGCACCGTTCAACGTACCTAGCGAGGACACTTGGGAACCCATGCGAGGAGTCAACCACTTAAACATCTTTTCCGAATTCCTTCGAACGGATGTTTATCGAGAATTTTCTGGCACCCCTGACTTTGTCAGATTTCGCAATCGCTGGCCTGCAAGAACCCCCAAGAAACCAAGACCCTGAGTACTGCACAGCGAGGACGCTGGTGCTTAAGGAGGGGAGAGTGTCATATCCTAGCCATTTAGCTAAGTGCTAGTATCTGACATTATTTATTTCCTCTAAATAGTACCTGTATCTTAGCGATATTCAGTGACTCTTTTATTGTCATCACGGCAGTACAACTGTATCGCCGTATTTTCCCTCGACAGTACAGAGTTACTAGCAGTATCTCTTCTAGATAGTTCTTTTCTAGATAGTTCTAAGAGCTTGTGCGATAAGATTAGATAGACGGTACAGATAATCTCAGATAATCTGTATCACCAATAATAGTTTGGTTTAGTTAGCAGACAGCACAAGCTACAGGTTCTAAGGCTGTTTCTAGAACACCTGAGGTGTGGATATTTAAGACGGGGACTTACTGGTAGAGGTGAGAGACCGGTACAGAATAGAATCACGCCACACCCAGATTGTAAGAAACCCTGTTCCTAAGACAATCTTACTAATTCTCTCTACGCTGTATAATTAGATCCAGAGATTAGGTTCTACTATTAGTCTAAGGTTGCCATCTTAGCCTAACCAAAGTAGCACCTCACAGTGAGCACTTCATTCCGTAGTCGCTGGCGAGTCGTAGTTGTGCTACCATCTGCCAATTTTATCCGGTATAGTGCTTATTTTGTCCGGAAGACTCCGTCCCTAAAAGGCGTAAATTTGTTTCGCTCACCTTAAATCCAGTTGTCTCCGTAAGAGCTCGCACTGCTGTGTATTCCGGGGTCGCGTCTTCAATCTCCTGTTTGCCACCAGGAAACCAGACCATGCCAGTGTCCTCTTTCGCTAGTAACACTCGTCGGCCATTGGTAACAAGAGTCGTCGAGTGAGTCCAGTAGGTCTTCGGGGGATTCTGTAGATTCTGAGGCAGAAATCGAACTCGATCGGTGTCGTCGACGTAGACTTGCGTCGTCCATCTTGTCGGTCCAACATCTTGCCTTCTTCCTTCTATTCCATCGTTCGTGGGGCAGGTAAACACATGTTCTTTCGCCGCCAGCTCGTCGACAAGTCGGAAATTTCGCAGCAGCTTGAACCATGGTTTTGCCCTCCATTTTGGAACCACTATAACCGCTCGCAGATGGGGATGAAGCAGTTTACTCCGCAAATAATGGCCCAAAAAATCTTCCAATTCATTAAATGGCGCATTTAGCCAAATTCTCCGGTACTTATGTAAATCTCTCTCCTGAAACGGGCGCGCCGGACAGCAAAAGTCCTCCGCCACTTGAGAATTAAGGCCGTCATTATCGCTAGCTCCATCTAAGTCGAAAGGTCCGTAGGTCTGAGAGTACTTCAGGAAATACTCCCTATTCATCATCCAGTCGCTAAAGTCCTTGCTCCTAAAGACAGGCCTCAATGTCGTTTGAGGTAACGGGTCTCGTACTTCTTCTGTTCTGGTCTCTTCCTGAGTCGCTGTAGGAGACGAAACCTCATCCTGCAGCTTGCCGCGAGCTGCCGACTCAGGTCTCACTTTCCCGGCCGGGATTTCCTCGTTCTGTCATTCTTCTTGTTCTTTTTGACTGGGCAGTCGATAGCGATGTGTCCCTTCTTGTGGCAAATGAAGCACTTGCCCCCCTTCTTAAATCTGTCGACCTCCTCTTGAGTGAGGCGTCTAATCTCGTACAGCTCCCGCGGCTTTTCTTCGGTCGCGCCATGCGAATCTTCCTCCGACTCACTGTCGATCTCCTCCACTGCCTCTGAAAAGTCGTTGTCTTCTTCGATGGCGTTCAGTCGGCTTGTCGAGCGTTGGGTCGTCTCAATCTTGGTCTCCGCTGCCTCCGCTCGCAGAGCTGCTTGAATCGCCTCGTGTAGGGTCTTAGGGTTTTTCAGGGCAACCTCCTTATGAATCGAGGGTCTCAAACCGCGCTGGAAATCATGTACGTTATCTTCTTCGTGACGGTGAGGAAGCTCCAATAATTGTTCTCGAAAATAGTTCGCGTACTTCAGGACCGTGGTTTTCTGTCTCGCTTTGTCCAAATTCAATCTCGCTTGTTCCGCCGGTGTTCTTCCGCAGAATTCCTGAATTAAGGATTTCTCCATCTCAGAAACTCCGGAAAATCCTCCACCGACTTCATCTCCAGTCTGCGCAACTTGGGAGTACCACCACTTCGATAGTGGTCCTTCCAGAAAGCCAGATACCCAGTACACTCCTCTTTGCTCTTCAGGGTTAACGCTGTGATACCGTAGATACCCTCGTGCATGTCGGAACCAGTTTCTCAGTTCGTCGATGTTAGTCGTAGCGATGCTCTTGATCTTGGCTGGTTTGACATCGTTCGGCATCATGCTTGGCATCTCTCGCGTCCTCTCCGATCTCAATTGTTCTCCTCGAAGAAAATTCTCCGTTTCTCGGCTTCTGTTCACTCGTCCTTCAAAATGTCTGAAACCGTGTCGACGTGGTCACGCAGTTGAGATAGCTCAGTCGAAAAAGTGTCAACTCGGTTACTTAGTCGTTGTAGCATCTCGGTGACGTGTACCGACATAGCCTCCATCGTGGGACTCGATCCTTCTCGCACTGTCTGTCTTCTACCATCTGTCGACGTCGGCTGTGTCGGCCCAGAAGGCGCCCCCTCTGGTCGACCATCAACTTCCTCTGGTAGTCTCTCTCCTGCTCGGTTAGACATCTTCGTCTCGTCTAGCTGCTCTGAGGCTCCGAAACCACGTGTGAGGTGCTACTTTGGTTAGGCTAAGTTGGCAACCTTAGACTAATAGTAGAACCTAATCTCTGGATATAATTATACAGCGTAGAGAGAATTAGTAAGATTGTATTAGGAACAGGGTTTCTTACAATCTCGGTGTGGCGTGATTCTATTATGTACCGGTCTCTCACCTCTACCAGTAAGTCCCCGTCTTAAATATCCACACCTCAGGTGTTCTAGAAACAGCCTTAGAACCTGTAGCTTGTGCTGTCTGCTAACTAAACCAAACTATTACTAGTGATACAGGTTAACTCAGGTTACCTGTACCGTCTATCTAACCTTATCACAAGCTCTTAGAACTATCTAGAAGAGAACTATCTAGAAGAGATACTGCTAGTAACTCTGTACTGTCGAGGGAAAATACGGCGATACAGTTGTACTGCCGTGATGACAATAAAAGAGTCACTGAATATCGCTAAGATACAGGTACCATTTAGAGGAAATAAATAATGTCAGATACTAGCACTTAGCTAAATGGCTACGATATGACATGGTACATGAGGCCGACCGCGACACAAGAGGTGGGGATGTCAAGTCGGATTTTTTGAAAGCTCGTAAGGAGGTCGACAGGCAGAGGTGTGGTGTCGTAGCTCGTCGGAGTTGTCGGGTGGTGTGTGCGGGTGGTGTTCGCGGTCCATCGCGTATGGTGGGCGAGTTCCCGGCCGATTATATTTTTGACGCGGTTGGGGAGGTCGTCGAGGCTGTTAAGGCTTTCGAGGAGCAAGCGGCGGTCCACTGAGCACGCCAAGGGTATCGGGTTCGAGGAGCTAGTCGATTCTGGCAGCAAGATGCCGTGAATCCGTAAGCGAGCAATGTGGGAGGGGGTGGTCGAGTATTGGCCTGTGAGGAGGTAAGAGTCGATCATACGGGTAGAGAAGTCGTCGGCCAGCCCTAGGTCCGTGGTTGACCGGGGGGCGGCGAGGACCAGGGGTGTCTAGAGTCCTCGTCGAATGGGGAAGGGGTCCATGGCGGTGCCCAGGTTATGTTCGACACGGGGCAGTTGCGCGACAGTGAGGAACGGGGTTAGCGGGTGGCCTGCGAGTTAGTTTTTGGGTTCGCAGAGGTCCGTGTACCGCCCGTGGTCCGGGGGATCCCGCAGGAGCGCCTACTTGTAGGTGGGGCGAGGGGTAGGGGTCGAGGTCATATCGATCAAGCGTGAATCCGAGTAGGGGAAGGAATAAAGGTTGTTAGTTGAGTGTTTTCGATTTGGATTTCGAGTGGTTTGCGTGTGTTGGCGGCACACGGCCATGTCCGATGGGACCTGGGTTTGTTGGATGTTGGCGGCGGACGGGAACGTCCGGACGCTCGGAGGGGCGCGGTGTGGCGCGCCGCTCCATGGGAGGGGAGCTTTTTGTAAGCGAGGGTTGTGATTGTTCATTCGTAGTACTATGGCGGGTACATGGTCGGATTTCGAGGTGGGTGGCGCGGTAGCTGTCGGGGAGTTGAAATTCAAAACTCTGAAAGCTGCGCCTTGCTGTGTGTACCGTCTTGTGTCGCTACGGATCCACTGACCTTGGTGAGCTAGGCTCGGGTGGGGAGAGGTGGACGGTGCCTGTAGTTCTACGGGCCATATGTCCACCAGTCTGTCGCTCGATGGGAGGCCAAGCCCAGAGCGAAGACGATCGGCGTTGCTCATTCGAGCTACCGACCCATCCCCGTAATGAGTGTCAGTAGTACTTTAGTAGTACTTTGTATCTATTTACTGTCTTTAGTGACGGTAGGATACGTTTTTTCGACATTACTAACTTAATGCGATATACCGAGGCCCGCAAAGCGAATCCCACATGTAGCGAAAGAACTACTCCACAATCATCGACTATGACGGACTGCGGACCGCACTATAAGAACAATTTTATCTGAACATATTTCGTTAATACTATGATTAATGGGCATTTTATTAGCATCATCATACTTTATACCTTGCGTACCGATATTACTTCTGGTAACTTATTCCAGTACCATACTATCATACAACAGTGGAATGCAACTTGAAGACAAAAACGTAGTGCAATCGTGACGGACTTCTGCGTCATGGCATACTCTTCTCAAGGTTGTTTTGGGATTTTTAAAGGTGCAAGGAGACTGACACTGAAAGGTGAAAATGAGGAAAGGAATATGGGTACACGATTCACGGTCGAGTGGGTAAATATAGTCTACCCATTTCATGGAATACTTGTTGGGGAGGCGTCACAAATGTGCTAAGTGGTGTCATTGGCATTGCTAATGTTGATGTGTGTTGCGGCTCGCAATTGACAGCTAGTCTTCATATCATACGGCGTACGGAATAGCTAGTACCCTTAAGATATAGAAAAAATGCCAATGGCATATAGAGTATATATGGATATGAATGTGACAGGCGCCCGCCGGCGGCATATCGGCGGCAACCCCACAAGGGGGTGCGCTCGGAGGGCCGTCGGCACCCCCTCACCTCGCCGTGGTGGGCGTTGAAAACCCCGTAGCCGTGCCGGGCTTGGCAAGGTAGGGGGCTAACAGGGCCGACAGTACGATCCGCGCGATTAGCAGCTCCTCCATTATTCAGCTTCTTCGATTAGCAACCTTTATGGAAAGCCCTATACGGAGGGCCTTTTTAGAAAAAGATTATGTACGCTACCGGCGCCAAGATTTCCCGCTCAGGCCGTCCGGTATAACTAAGATGCCGTCCCATTTGGTGGAATGGGGCTTGTATCTTATAAATAGGTGTGTCGATAGGTGTACATGGTCAAAGATTACCCGGCCCAATCGTTCTCCTAAGTGTCCTTAATGACAAAGTATTGATGGTCGTTAGACAACAATTGGTCTAGTTTGCCGATATTGTTGTCATATATGAAAAATAAATAGTATGCAATTTCAATTTTAATTTCAATTTTAATTTCATATGAATGAGACAGTGCATGTATTATTGTGCCGATTGATGTCATCAGAGGTGATGACTTGCAAATGATGAGCGCATAGTTCAACATGGACAATTCGCAGTATGCATAGAACGTGACAAGCCGCATGTTGCAACTAATGACAAGCATAGCGTCATAATCCGGCCGCTCTACTATCTCGACATTGATTGCAGGCATGCCATGACGACGACGTGCAACGCGGCTTGAAAAATGAGCTTCGCAATACTTATACTATACTCCGTGACGGTCCATCTCTTCATGGGTCCGCGCTTCCCTTCTTGTCAATAGCTCAAGCTGCATCCTCAACCGAATATGAACGTCATTGCGTGGCCTTAGGTGATGGCGAGGTGGGCGCCAACACGTTTGTTGGCCAGTGCGGCAACGGGTTTGCATCTTAAATATGTACGAAGACGCCAACTGCAAGCAAAGCATGATAAGGTAAGAAATTTGGTCCATGTGGGCACCGTCGACGACAGTTACAGACAAGGGCCGATTTTAATGCTCCGCTATAAAGAAGTTCACATTCACACATGCTAAGAGTTACAATGAATAAGCAAAAATGAAATGAACACATTATATGCACGTGCCATTTATCATATCCAATTATTACTCAATTCGCGATTCGTTCATGATATTGCAATGATATGCATCTAGAGTTAACGATAAACAGTTATATGTCTTTCACCCTTTGTTGCCTGCCTTCATACCTTACCACATGCTCGGCAATTGCTCTAGACATGCTAGACCTTGAAAACACACAGGCTTGAGAAGAGTTCCATATCGTGATTGACGGCTACAACAACTAGCGCGTATGTTCTAAAAAGCACAATCCTAGGAAGTGCGCAACGATGAAGCTCCACAAGAGTTGTTGCAATACTTGACCAAAACAGAATTAGAATTATAATTAGCAACAAAATAACCAGAAAGATATATGATGAGTTCGTCAAGAATAGCTAAAAATGAAATATGGGGGTCGAGGAAATGTTGTTCTCTGTTCACTTCTGCTGCGGTGTCCGGGAAAAAGTGCGTAATTATCGGAAAAATATGGTTAACCCGACATTTCAATAAAGAAATGTAGTGCAACTTTAGGTCGCCGGCGACTTGTGCACTCCTTCACCCACAAGAACCCTATCTAAATCTAAACAATAATTCAAGTAAATCGCCGGCGAGTTTCGCAACATGAGGCCCTCATCTTGTGGCTGGACCGACACTCAAATCAGTGGACTATGTCTGGCAATGACACATTTTGAACTATAAATAGCATGTGCCATCTACATCGGCTTTTGAAATCCCCCATTTGAAAAATGGACGGTGAACCCCCTGAATGTCTGTCACGACATATTAGTTATCTTCAATGTTCAGAGGACTAACTAAGCATTATGTTGGAGAACCCTCAAGGATCGCAAACGGTTATCCATTCGTTTGTCAAATCTGTTCTCACGATTACTTCATATGTACGCGCAGAAATGACAGCGCATACGCACAACACCACAGAAATATGCCATTCTCTACCTAACAATTGGCGTTTGATAACACAAGAGAAAGTTATGATTATGATAACATTTCGCACTCTTTAAGGTAGCACCTCCACAGTGCCTTTCACCCTCTCACAAAGCAAGCACGCATAACAACCTCTAGCTGTCAAGAAAGTTGACCATAATGCGGAAATCGAATAGGACGACAAAGTCTGCACGTCCGTATTGAGACAAGCCATAGATAAAATGTCAAAACCAAAACACAAGAAAACATGAAAAATGTTCATGAACTTGCGACTCTTCGTTTATGAATACTTTGCGCTGTAATAATTCTATTTAGTTCAGGAATATACATTTGTCCTAGTCTATTTTCACTAATAAGATACGTATTAGTTGCACAACTGATTTGAAGGCTATTGCATAGGTTATAAAGTGCCGGGCGGATGAATGACCCTTTGTATTCATGTGATATAGCCTCTCTTTAGTCACAAGGACCATGCAGCGCACCTCCTTCCTCTTCGGCGAAATACATAGAAGAGCACCGCCTCATGCCCTTAAAATTACCAACTCGCACGCGCTCCCGTGCTCCTAAAATTTCGCGGTGGTTGGACGAAAGTTCTGCGCCATCTTTTTCAAATCGATATAAGTGCCATGCTCCACCTGCGCTTTCTTGAACTCCGCAACCGTTGACATGGAGCTCAAGACCGACAGTCGCACTGCCTTTGCATGCGTTCATCCCGCCTCGTTGACATTTCGGCCACAATTGGAAACTCAAAGCACAAAATCAAAGGGGACGCACGCCTTCCCTAACTCCGCCATTAGCATTTGTTACTTATTCGCCCGCTAGGAATTTTCCGGTCCTTTAAAGTAATCTTACTTGGTAACCAGGTCCAACCGGGCGCGCCCTGTGTGTTAGCCCCGTGGAAGCGAGAGCGATGGGTTCGCAAGATCACACGTGTGAAGAAATGGGAAGTGTCGGAGCTGAGTGCCGCTAGCGATATATCAAGCAGTGCGTGTATACTTGGTACCAGTCGGCCGATACATAAGGGATTTTTTTTTTTGAGGAAGCTCGTAGTTTCTACATTCAGTTACGAGCTTTCACGGAGGAAGCTCGTAGTTTTTATATTCGGCTACGAGCTTCCACCGACAAGAAACGCCTTCCGCCAACCATTTTTAACGGCAATGATTTAGACACCATTAAATATGTTTTCCTCCGACTATTTCGTACGCTGGTATATGGTGTGTTTTTATTATCTAATGAGAGTAGGTTTGTAAACATAAGTAGAGAATTATTTCTTCTCACAAGGACATGGGATAAAGCTCAAAGATAAAAATAAGTTGAAAGATGAGATTTCTCTATGGTCACTTTTGCTCTCTTGGTCCCCCTTTTTCCATGTACACGTTCCTATTGTGCTTCTTGTCATCGAATGATCATAAAGAAGTTGAAAGGCTTGTAATACTTTATTACCCGACTGAAATATATGCCAAAAGGTGCAGATTTTGGACGCTAGTCAGTTTTGGTGGCAAGTCATCGCTTCCGTGGCATGGGTGCAGCGGACTCTCGTTCATTGCGTTCTAATAGTTTTGTCCGCATGCAACAATTCGTTCGTCGATCTATTTTTGTTCCCTTTCGACATTTTTCGGGGGATGTGCGGGAAGAATGTCTACAACGTCTTTTTGCTGGCCTTCATGGTACTTTGGGTTCCTATCTTCGTGATGCTTTACAAGACGGCCGTGCCGAAGCTGTGGCATGCTGCCTTCATGTTGCTTGGGCTTACGCATATGGGTGCTTTTCCTTCTTGTTTATATTTCCTCTTTGCTTGGTGATTTCCACTTCTTTTCTTGTAAGAGAAAATAGTACTTTTGGACGTGTTATCGTAAGATTCAATCCTCACCAGAGGCGGGGTCGTGGGATATTCAGTACAGTATATACATTGCCCGTCATTTTGACGTACAATGTATACGCCGTCTTTAGTCTTAGACATAACGTACATTGATGTCAAAATTATTTCAAGATAGTGTATGTACTGTTCATATAAAAATGTACAGTGTATACACCATCTTGAGATTAAAACAAAAAATTATTACAGGAAAAGGCAGTGGAAACCACCAAGCAAAAGGAGAAAGGAGGATCTTGAAATCAAAACGGTATTTACCAGATCAGCAGAGACGACTTCGCCGTAGTAGGTGAAGTCGAACAACTCGGACTCATTTGGCTCGCGGGATCGTCTTGCGGCATGTCGATAGGTGGTCTAGAGGCCTCTTTACCACCCTCCGTCGTTGGTGTCGCGGCGGGGGGGGGGGGGGGGGGTGGAGTGATATGACTCGTAGTAGCGGGTGTGGCTGTAGGTGCTCGGAGCTGGGCTAGCAAGGCTACGTTACCCGCCAAAAACTGTAAAGTGATCCGTTGTTCTAAAGATCAAGATGTGACTGCCGTACGAACATGTTATGCTATTCGTTGTTGTTCCATGGTGGCTTGAGCATCGGCTCCCGGAGCAAACGTAGATTGCTCGGGTTGCTTAATGTGAGGCAGTTGCGCAGCTGAACGAGGGTCGGGAAGTGTCGCGTAACGCTCGAGTGCGCATGGGACGAAGGTTTAAAAGTGACACCCTACTTGACTACTAAAGTCGAGAATGCGTTCGCGCGAAGCCTAGATTGGTTGGGCGCGAAAGTTGAGAGTGCCATGTTTTTAGCTAGGTCCTGCTTATGAGGCAAGGGCTAGTTAGCGCTGGCCGTTTGGGGAGTCATCTGGTCGTTGGTTGCGCCCTACTGCCAGTACATTCAAGTTGTCCTAGAGATACGACGCGCCGTTACCAACGGTAACAGCAACTGCAGGGGTCGCTGTCCCGTACACATGGGAGTTGGGTTTACAAACCTCTATATTTAAATCAATCTGATATACACTCCTCCACAAAAGTCCGGACATGCATTATGTTAAGCATAAGCTAGTCAAGAACACGCTCCCCTCTCACCACGTCAAGCACGACGATACCCGAGTACCACCCAATTGTAGGAGAGCCGAGAAGCAAGCAGTAAGCCGCCATCCGGGGTGGTTAGACCTCAGCTTAAAGCGGGTGTTGTCGGTGGAGTTTGTCGAATTAAGCCCATAAACTCCCGAGAAATTGTCTGAATTGCACACATCATTCTGAGTGCCACGCTTGGGCATTGCTCAAGCGCTCATACCAAGCTGCATACTTCTCTATGTTCCACATAACCGTATTTTTGGGGGGTTTTTGGAGGGGGTTTGGAGGCGTGGGTGCCGTGTTCAATGCGCGAGGTTTGGTTTGCGGGTGTGTGAATAGAGCACGGAAGTTAACGCCGCTGGCACGGGTGATTTTTTGGAAAGCAGGCGAGCAAAAACGCACATGACGCAGGTTTGGTTCAACACTGCACGCTGTCAACATGCGAGGGCGATTGGCTTAGGGGAGGGGCGAGGTCCAACTTGGCCGTTAGGGACGCATCACGTTGACGGTGGTGTTTGGAATGCTTGGGTATGTGCTTGTGCCAACCACACCCGCCCCACGCGTGGCACGCGTCGGGAATTGGGCTCGGAGGTCAATAGGAATGAAGAATTGGTAAACATATATCGACAAACCCCGCACAAATCGTCTCAGGAGGTGAGCCGACTTCGATGGGTGTTGCTTGGCACTGCGGCTCAGCGGTGCCGGAATAGTTTGTAAATTAACATAATTCATAACAAATCGATTTGTGAGAGTTTGAACTCCGGAGTAGGTGCGTTTGACGCGCATTGAAAAGACGCGTTTAACGGTGCCTAGTATAAAACGTTTTGACCATATATCAGGAAGTTATGATCGCTTCATTGTTGCCGAAAGCGGCTTGCCCTTGGGTTGTGCGCATATCAGTGGTAAGTCTACATACGCGATTTCTTGCGTTTCCCCCACAGCGGCCTGCCCAACACCTCCTCCCTCCGTCGCCTATGCATAATATTTGCGCGACCGTCGCATAAGCGTTCATATTGCGGCGTTGTGCGCCCGTTACTCTTTTCGTCTACCAAGCACGGCGACCGTTTGAAAGAGCGTGCCGCACGGGTGCGGGCGCGATAACCCCAAGTACACATGCCCGGCAGTGTTCGAACTCGCCCCTCGCAGTTATCGGTGCATTCCATTTTGCGCGCAAAAGCATTGCCTGGGATTTCAGGATATTTGTCAATAAAATCGACGCATGATTGCATTTTCTACTTGCGCAGGTGCGAAATCTTGTCCGGACTTTTGTGGAGGAGTGTACCAAGCGACCAAGTGACCATATGTGTGTATTGTACGCGCATGATTCATACACTGCTGCATATAGCAGTTGGGGTATGTTCACATGAGCCGAGACAGCAAGAACAGATAGAGGTACTTGTACTGTCGTACATCTACTGGAACCTGTACTCGATACTGTGGACTACACACATGCTGACCACGAGATTGAGATTTGATTCTGTAGTTTTTTACATAAAAATAGCTGATTCTATATACAGATAGCGGATCTGGGGACTGGCGCTAAGTATGCGTGGCCGCCAGCGGGATGAACTACGTACCGCTAGGATTATCTTCGCTGTTAGCAGGAGCTTCACAACTCGCGAGCTCCTGATGAC
Source organism: Tetraselmis chui (assembly GCA_026401115.1). Taxonomy (NCBI): domain Eukaryota; kingdom Viridiplantae; phylum Chlorophyta; class Chlorodendrophyceae; order Chlorodendrales; family Chlorodendraceae; genus Tetraselmis; species Tetraselmis chui. Next base: position 17,661 of record JAPMLY010002455.1, read on the forward strand.
ACAGATTTCCACAGTAAAAACTGCAGCACAGCCAGGACGAGTCTTGAATAGCAGCCCTTCGCAGGGTGTCTACGCCCATAGTTTGGAAACAGTCTCAACGCAGTGGGCGCCAACTCAACAACGCAAAATAAAGTACCCGGCATTATTCTTGACAGCTATTTTTCGGTACAGCAAACCATCCGAAGACTCCCACAGAAAAAAAATGCCAACTCTAGGTAGGTATATGTTGTTCGACCCACTCCCGGAACTAAGCACGAGGAGAATGTGCCGGTTTGAAGATCCGAAAGGAAGCTCCAAATACTATCTTGCCAGCTTGAGTCCCAGGTAGGCATTTGAAGGGCAGTCCAGGGAGCTGGAAATTTCGCCAGTATCTCCTTTCGTCTTTAGTTGTTTTGACATAATCCGTGGAAAAGCGGAAACCGTGGGCGATGCTACGACGTGCTTGACCATTCGCTATCCTAGGCGGCAAGGAATCACAACTTTTCGGGTTGCACGAGCTCGAACTCGCTTTATCTTGGGTGCCCCAGGGCACTGGCGTGGCCAGTGATCTGTCGTTCCTATGGAAAACGAAGTAGCCGGTGGGGTTGTGCACAATAGTTCCGTCGACTCGTCAACGTCCCAGCAGCCGCCGGCGCCGGAAGAGCAAGAAGGTGACAACACACTGCCCAATTCAAAAGGACAACTCGGGGATGTCATCGCCTGCCCCTCGCCATCGCTAGACGAGCGCGGGCTATCGACATCGCTGAACGAGAATCGGCGCAGCTTCCTTTCTTGTGACGGCGCTGACGATGACAGTCGTCCACGTACGACCAGGCGGCCAACCCGACTCCGAAGGTCCTCCATTCCGGAAGAGGAAACAGTAAAGCTGCGGGAGCGCTGGTGGTGGCTTTCCATGTCATCAAACATGTTTATCTTCAGAGGAGGCGGCAGGTACAATTCCGCAATTTCTGGCAACAGTGCGGTACGATTAGTCGTGGCGAAAGGAGAGAATTGCGGCCCACTGCACTTGCGGTTGCCTCGGTAAAGATGTTTCTATAGCGTGCTTAGTCAACCGTTGCGAGTAATCACGGAGAAAGTTAACGGGCACGAGCCCCTGCAATTGCCCTCGCGCTGGTAGAGCGGGTTATCGCGTGCTGGTTTGGGTTCACGGCTGTATCTCGAGTCGACAGTTGCTGTTGGTATCGTGGGATTTGTGTTCTCCCTTGTGGGTGGGTGACGGGGCATATAAGGCGGGAACTCTGCAGATACCCCTCCCTCACCTGCTATCACACCTCTTCATCCGTATTTTCGCTGATTCTGCTCATTGGACCGCATCATTTCTTTTTGGTGTGCCATAGCACATAGTACGGGTACCTGTACGTGCCGCCTCTCCTCGCTTTTTATTATTTGCGGCTGGATGAACCGCACGTACCTAGGTACTTAGATACGTCCTGGACATCGGTATGGTTATGTGTACAGTGTACGGGTATACAGCCGCCACCATCACCTGTTTTTCCGGTGGCGGGAAATACATTATCGCAATACCGGTACGGGTACATGAATAAGGAGAAATCGGGATTTTTTGGTCAGATTGGGTAAATCTAGAGGTTTGCTACCCTACCCTCCATGTGTACGGGATAGTAGCCCATGCGGTTAGTATCACCGTTACTAGCGACGCGTCACCCCTCCAGCACAACGATATTGTACGGGCAGGGTGGCGCGACCAACCAACTAAACAACCTTCACCAACGGACAGCTCTAGCTAGGCACTAGCTAGCAGCAACCCTTAAGCTGGTGCGTTCCCCGAGTACCAGCACTCTCTGCTTTCGCGCTCGGCCCATCTAGGCCTCGCGCGAACGCAGTCTCGACTCTCGTAGTCGAGTAGGGTGTCAGTACTTGTTCTTTCGTTTTGATACGCACCTTGCGTCACAACACACTCCCATATGGTTCCTGTTACACCGCATTCCGATATGCATCCCGTGGTTACCGCACCTCGACACATCGCCGAGGACCCTCTCACGCAACTACACGTAACAAAACTAATCCAAACGGCATGTGAGGCCTTTGAACTCCGAATTTCTGCGCAGATCAAGGCGAATTCGTTCGCCTTACTTGCCCAGATTCAGCAGCTCAGAAACCAATCTACACGTTTGGACCAGCAGTCCATTCCCGCTGTCGCAACACGTGCGGCAGAGGGTGGAATGGAGGCCCTTGCGCCACCTTTCGACTCGCTGCCCGACGACCACGACCTACCCGCGTCCAACGTCGTCGACTTCACCCCCGTCCGTGAAGTACCAGTCTTCGACCCTAGTTCCAAAACTTGGTCTGACGCTATCGCTACCCGGAGCGACTCCCTCCTAAAGGCACCCGTCCACGGTGACTTTTTAAGCGACAACTCAACCACCCGTGCCGCCGTCGCGGTTCCAGGTGTGCGTCAGCCTACTACCACCCCGCCTCGCGCCAGTCATACCGTTCTTTGGCATCGACGTCAACGTGACTCCACTCCAAGGCTACCACCAGCCGCCTACCGCCAATGGCGCACCCGCGTGCGCCCTAGCATCCCCTTGCGCCCACCGGCCGACCCTGACCCTTACACACGCCCGGCAAGCCCGACGCCGTTGATGGCTTCGCTACCGGCATTTCAGGTCCCCTTTAAGGTCGCACGCCCACGCTTCTACACCGGCAGGCACCACAGTGCCCTTCCGCGACCACCACCGGACCCGGACCCGGACAATCCCTTGTCCATCCGCACTTCGTCGGTATTTCCACCGCATAACGTCCAGCGCGTTTGCCCGACGAACCCCCTTCCCGGCCCGACGTCGCCTCAGCCCGGACACACACTCGGCCTGCCCTCAACCCAAACGGCAGTGCAACGTCACGCGCCTTCGCCATTGACGCCACCCGACCCCGAACAGACCCACTCTATGGACGGCCTGACAACATCACCGTTTTCGGGGCAAAGCAGCACCACGCTGTTTTCGCCGATTCCCGGCCTAACTGCTAACGCCAACCTCTACGCACACAACGCGCGGCCAACTGCAGAACCAGACCCCGGCGGGACACATGGCCACTTTATGCCAGGCCCACACCCGACGCTTTCGCCGCTAACGCCCTGTTCGACACTTCGGCCTCCCCGGCATAACAGGTCTGTTGGTATGCTTTTGCGTGCGCCATCCTCCCCGGCATTTTACGTACACGCCTTAACTACTACTACTGTCGCCGAACACTGGCCTATTCCCGCCTGCGCCGCTATTTCCTCCAGCGACAGCACCTGCCTGCCCCCGACAGGCGGCGCCCAACCGTTGCTCACTGACGGCGGGGCGTATTTCCACTGTGGTGAGGCCGCAGTTCTGCGCCCGCGTACGCCGGTACCAGATGCAGACAACGCGGCAGTGCCAATCAACAGCCGGCTGGTGCCGAATTTTTTTTACACACCTGCGCCGCTACTGCCAGCCCACAACGGCCACCTCCAAGGCCCGACAGCGTTCGCCTACCAGTGGCCTACCACTAGTCCGCCTACCATCGGTGCTGGCCAACTACAGGTACGTACCTGCGTTCCGCTACCCCGTCGGACGTGCCGCACCATCCACTGTCGCCATTGCGGGTCGCCTCGACCCGCGCAGCGTCTTCTCCAAACACGCTGCCCGCCCCGCTCAACTCTTGACTACCAAAACAAAACACACTCAAATCAATCGCACGGCCTCCGTCCGGGCAACGCAACGCTTTCTCGCCACAGCGCCACGCCTCCCCTCCCGCTCCCCGCTGGCCGTGCTGACGCCCGACACACCGCGACACTCCCTGCAGCCGCGCAAGCCTTTGGCTTTACCAACTTGGCAAACGTGCCCTCGGGTAAATGGTCAGATTGGGTAAATCTAGAGGTTTGCTACCCTACCCTCCATGTGTACGGGATAGTAGCCCATGCGGTTAGTATCACCGTTACTAGCGACGCGTCACCCCTCCAGCACAACGATATTGTACGGGCAGGGTGGCGCGACCAACCAACTAAACAACCTTCACCAACGGACAGCTCTAGCTAGGCACTAGCTAGCAGCAACCCTTAAGCTGGTGCGTTCCCCGAGTACCAGCACTCTCTGCTTTCGCGCTCGGCCCATCTAGGCCTCGCGCGAACCCACCCACCCATCCCTGTATAATCACGCGCTAATCTTCCCCCAGGCCATGCCTGTGAGGGTCTTTTGGCCATTCTGTAAGCAAGCTGACATCTTTGGCAAACGTGCCCTCGGGTAAATCATTGTATGTCTTCAGAAGAACTCGTGAAATGTAGCGCATATGAGTACCCGTACCAGGCACGCTCCCCTTAGACTGATCGTTCAATATAATTGCTGTGGAATGATATAATATAACACACTCCTCCACAAACGTCCGGACATGCATTATGTCAAGCATAAGAACACGCTCCCCTCTCACCACGTCAAGCACGACGATACCCGAGTACCACCCAATTGTAGGAGAGCCGAGAAGCAAGCAGTAAGCCGCCATCCGGGGTGGTTAGACCTCAGCTTAAAGCGGGTGTTGTCGGTGGAGTTGTCGCATTGAGCCCATAAACTTCCCGGGAAATTGTCTGAACTACACACGCCGTTATGAGCGCCACGCTTGGGCATTGCTCAAGCGCTCACACCAAGCTGCATTTTTCTATGTGTTCCACATAGCCGTATTTTTGGGGGCTTTTTGGAGGGGGTTTGGAGGCATGGGCGCCGTGTTCAATGCGCGAGGTTCGGTTTGCGGGTGTGTGAATAGAGGACGGAAGTTCACGCCGTTGTCACGGGTGATTTATTGGAAAGCAAGCCTGCAAAAACGCACATGACGCAGGTATGGATAAACATTGCACGTTGTAAACATGCGAGTGCGATTGGCTAAGGGTAGGGGCGAGGTCCATCTTGGCCGTGAGGGACGCATCACGTTGACGGTGGTGTTTGGAATGCTTGGGTATGTGCTTGTGCCAACCACACCCGCCCCACGCGTGGCACGCGTCGGGAACTAGGCTCGGAGGTCAATAGGAATGAAGAATTTGTAAACATGTATCGACAAACCCCGCACAAATCGTCTCATGAGGTGAGCCGACTTCAATGGGTGTTGCTTGGCACTGCGGCTCAGCTTTGCCGGAATATCTCGTAAATTGATATAATTCATAACAAATCGGTGCTTTCGATGAACTCCAAAACATGTGCGTTCGACGCGCATTGAACAGACGCATCCAACGGTACCTTGTATAAAAAGGTTTGACCATATATGAGTAAGTTATGATAGCTTGAACATCGTGGCCGAAAGCGGCTTGCCCTTGGGTTGTGCGCATATCGGTGGCAAGTCTACATACGCGATTTCGTGCGTTTCCCCCACAGCGGCCTGCCCAACACCTCCTCCCTCCGTCGCCTATGCATTATATTTGCGTGACCGTCGCATCATCGTTCATATTGCGGCGTTGTGCCCCCGTTACTCTTTTCGTCAAACCATCACGGCGATTGTTTGAAAGAGCATGCCGCACGGGTGCGGGCGCAATAACCCCAAGTACACATGACCGGCAGTGTTCGAACTCGCCCCTCGCAGTTGTTGGCGCATTCCATTTTGCGCGCAAAAGCATTGCCTGGGATTTCATGATATTTGTCAATAAAATCCACGCATGGTTACATTTTCTACTTGAGAATAAGGTGCGAAACCTTGTCCAGACTTTTGTGGAGGAGTGTAGGAAAATTATCTTTTATTCTTCTTTATTTTGATTGGTGGCCTCCACTTGCTTGGTCGCACTTGCTGCTGAATGTGCCGCTCCTTTGTGGCATAGTCGGATGGGTCACCTCAACATGCAGAGCCTTCAAGCTAAGTTAAGATCGTTTCAACATTGTGGCCGAACGCATGTGGCCCTTGGGTTGTGCGCATATCGGTGGTAAGTCTACATAAGCGATTTCGCGAGTTTTCCCACATCGGTATGCCCGACACCTTTTCCCTCCGTCGCATATGCATCATACTTGCGTGACCGTGTTGTAAGTAACTCCAAAGCACTATCTAGGTTCAGATATCTCAGTGATGCACCTAGTACACATTACAACCAATAGACTAGCTGCCACTCGTGGTTTGTCTTATTGCCCTCCCTCCTTCTTACAGCGAGCGCATCGCGCTCCTACTTCACTCGATTTGTCACCACCACCAGCCCATCTATGGTGGTCACTGTAACCACACTATTATCATGCTTCCTCTTCTCGAAGCATGCACCGTCTTCAATAGACCGTCGCACAAGCATTCATATTGCGGCGTTGTGCGCCCGTTACTCTTTTCGTCTAACCGATAGTTCGATTATTTGAAAGCGCGTGCCGCACGGGTGCGGGCGCGATAAGTACACAAGCCCGGCAGTGCTCAATGAATTCGCCCCTCGTAGCTGTTGGCGCATTCCATCTTGGGCGCCAAAGCAATTCCTAGGACTTCAGGAGATCTGTCAATAAAATCGACGCATGGTTACATGTTTTACTTACAAAGGTGTATAACTCGCCTCATTCGATTATAGTCTGCAAACCTTGTCGCCACCCGCCCCACTTATCCACATTGACCACATACTACACTCGTTTCCCCCTTTGCGACTCCTAGAGAATTGGTATCATATCATATTGCACGATTCTTTCGATCACTCACAGCCCTACGTGTCAGGGTTTGAAGAAGCTCTCGTAACCGGACCTCGGATAAGAGCCATCCATGGTCTGGTGGCTTGTGCCGCTACTTAATACTTTGTGTCGAGGGATATTCTCACGCATTCTCCTCTCAAGCAAACTGCCACCATGGAGGGGAGTCCCCATACTTCACTTCACCGTTGTCTCCATGCGGAAAATGGAGAGCTATACGTATCAAGGTACTTTGCTAGCATGCTTATTCCCCATACATCGGCTTAAGGAATGGCTGGACCGGTAAGGAACTCTTTCGTAGATGTTCCTCGTAATCCCAATGTATTGACAAACCATGGTTCTCAAACTTTTCTTGGGTCGTGATGCTTCGTTTAGAGTCGCATACTGCATCGAGTGAATTGTTTGGCGTGGCACCAAGTAATATATTGGTGATATGAGACGATCACTGGTTTAACACAAATTCTAAATGCAACAATTCCATTTCCACGCCGGGCGCCTGTGTGGAGGGGCATTGTTGAGTGACGACTACCAAAAAAGTGCCATTCACAAGTTGTTCGCCCCCTTGCATGGTTGATTCAGAACGTCACGTGAAAACTGTTTCGCCACAAAATCTTGGGGCGTCCCGTGTGTCGCTTCGATCAATGTAAAATGCGAGACGAGGTACACTCCCACGTCAGGTAATCTCGCTTGCAACATTGCATTTCGCTCCCGTGAGATGCAAATCCCGAAAGTGAGATAACCCCTAAATTCAACATAATGCATGTGAATTGCGTTGCAGTTGCTTCATAGATGAGGGGAGTGAGGCAATATATGGCGGGGGAGAGGCGGCCCTTCCTCCTTTGCGTTAGCTACTCACAGTGTGGCATGTCGATAGAATTACCATAATGCCCATGCCAACTTGTGTATACAGTCCATTGCAGCACGCGCAATGAACCCATTGCCAAGCTGGCACTAGAAAGCTACACGCTTATACACCTAATCAGTACGAATGTGCAGACTGCTTTGCTATATGCGCCCGATTGAGGTGAACATGGACGAAGGTAAAGAGGGCAGGTAGAAGATTATCATGCTGTCTGATGTATTTTCGGAGGCCTCACTTTCCTCGCCGCATGCGCCGCTCTCCCCACCCTCCCCTTCACTTATTCAGGTTCAGTCGTTTCCAGGCCAGCCCCACCAGTGTACCAAACTCGTGCTGGCTCACCGACTCAGCAGCCTCCACATCGCCCACCTCGATGATCTACATGATTTCGAAGGGAGACACCCTGAGGGTAAGTATCATAGCAAGGCCACTCCACCCTTTCAACACACACATATGCACACACACATACTTACACATACACACAAACACAGTCTCCATCCCCCTCTATCTCTTCCGCTCTAGCACTCACTCTCTCTTTTCTTCTCTCTCCCACATACACACACAGCCTCCAACCCCCTCTGTGTATCTACCTCTCTCTCTCTCTCTCTCTCTCTCTCTCTCTCTCTCTCTCTCTCTCTCTCCCTCCCACCCACCCAAACACACACACACACACACACACACACACACACACACACACACACACAGTCTCCCCCCCCTCCGTGTCTCTTACTCTCTCAGGCACTCTTTCTATCTCTCCCTCACCGGTGCAAATTATGCAATGCCACACATCAACATCTTATATCATCTTGTCGTGTAACGTGACGAAATTGAATGCAGTACCATATCATATGATGCACTGGCATGTGATGCACTGTGAAATGATATAATATGGGTCCTTGCCTGAGCCGCCAGCTTGTCCGGTAGCTCTATACCAGTTGCCATCTCGAACACAGATTTCAAGGCAATGTCGGGCAAAGGAGCCGTAGACGTGAGGTCAGTGGAGCGAGTAAGGTAAATGGTGGGGCGCTAAACCAATCAAATCCGCAACGGGCACGTCCAACAAACGAATAGGGATTCTGACCCGGGACACGTAACAAATGGAAAAACACACACACATACACACACTAACGCACGCACACACACGCACACACACACACACACACACACACACACACATACACAGGCACACACACATACACACACACCAGAGGTTGTATCGACCCGGCTCGGAGCTTCTATTCAAGTCCTTGGAGATAGAGGAGCTGTGCAGCTTCTGGATGTTGAGGGTCGCCAGGCCGCTGTCCCGCAGGAACTGCACCATCTTCTGGAGCGTCGACTGCCACTTGATGCCCAACTGGAGCTTGTGATGCGCGTCAATAGCGGCTAGCTTGTAGAGCTCGTGGAAGGTGACTGCCGTGAAAATGGTGTCCATCACAATGAAGATGGTCTTGCGCTACACTCACCCCAGCCACACACACACACACACACACGCACACACACGCACACACACACACACACACACACACACACACACACACACACACACACACACACACACACACACATCTGTCAGTGGGGACAGCTGCAACAAGACACCGTGCAGACTGGTGAGTGAAGGGGGGGGAGTGGGGGGGGCACCTTGACCACGACCTCCATGCCGTAGTGGATTAGCTCGCAGGCGTCCTGCCCCATGATGTGCACACCAAGGATGACACCGTCGTGCTTGTCGAATACGATCTTCACCATCCCCTGTAAAGAATAAGACATTCTGGCTTCCGCAAACCCTCTTATACCTCACTAACGCGACGAGGTGCCAGCTCTGATTTCAGAGGCACAGCTGTAGAAATGATTGGGGGAGGGGGGGGTAAATTAGGGGCAAAGACACGGCCCCGGATCGATTCCGAGTAAGCTGCCATTCCCTCGTCCGCAGCCTCATGCCCAGCTGCAATGGCTTGCGCAGCGGATGGCTAAATTGCACCGCGCAACGAAAGAGGTGCATGATGAAACATGCGCTGGGGAGCCTGGGCGCCACCGCACCTGAGACATGGTCATTCCGAAGTAGGAAACCTCCGGGTTGGTCCATACGTCAATGGGGAATGAGAAGGGGTTGCTGACCAGCGTATTGGGGTCCACAAACTTGTTCTATGAAACGAGGATGAAAAGGTCCCAAATCAATGCTGATGTCCACTATCTCAGGCAATGCAACTCTACCCATCCATCAGTAGTAATAGTAATCCTAGTAATCCTTACCTGTACGTGCCGCCGCTCCGCACTTTTTATTATTTGCGGCTGGATGAACCGCACGTACCTAGGTACTTAGATCTCTGATGGACATCGGTAGTATGTTTATGTGTACAATGAGTGTACGGGTACACAGCCGCCGCCACCATCACCTGTTTTTCCGGTGGCGGGAAATACATTTACTATCGTAATACCGGTACAACTGCAGGTACGTCAAGGAAAAATCGGGATTTTTTCATTATGTCTTCAGAAGAACTCGTGAAATGTAGCGCATATGAGTACCCGTACCAGGCACGCTCCCCTTAGACTGATCGTTCTATATGATTGTAGAACAATGATAAAAAATCACTGTCTCAGATGAGTACTAATAGAGCGAGTTGCCGCTTGTTGGTTGGCTTCGTGACTGTTGTACCGTCTCGATTTGCAGTCTTGCTAGGTATTGTGGAATCGTTGAGTTCTGATGCCGAGTGTGGGGGTGACGTGCGATATATTCATTTTAGGGCGGGCGGAATTCTCCAGATGCCCCTCCCTCACCTGCCGCCGGTCCTCTTCACCCGCGTATTTTCGCTGATTCTCCATCGAACCGCATTTCAATATTGTGCGCCATAGTCGTAGTGTGTCCGTGCCGCTGCGTGCTGAATTCTTTGTATGATCTGCAACTTCTCACCAGTACGTCGCATCACATGTAGTTTTAAAATATCCGGACATCGGTATGTTTCTCCGTGTGTGCAATGTACGTAGCTTCCAGCATCACCATCACCTGACTTTCCGGTGGCGAGGAATATATACTATCGCAGCTTGTCATAAACTATTATGGATTCATTTTTCTTACAGTCCTCAAAAGAACTCGTGATTTGTAGCGCATGTGAGTACTCCGTCTCATACGTCAGAATCGTTTCATTGATGTCCCAGCACACGAGGTGTCAAGCAGGTGCGTCTGCGTGCGTTTTTGCGTGTGTGTGCGTGCGTGCGTACGTACGTGTGTGTGTGTGTGTGTGTGTGTGTGTGTGTGTGTATGTGTGTGCGTGCGTGTGTGTGCGCGCGCGTGCATGTATGTGAACTATGGCAATTTGCCTCTCTAGCATGCTAATAAAACAAATCAATGTTGTTGCATGTGGAAGTGCATACACTCCACGTTGTAAATAGGTGAGGGCGGTTAGCTTTGGCGAGGGGTGCGGTCCAACTTGGCAGTGAGGCAATATGGGACGCAGCACGTTGACTGTGGTGTTTGGAATGCTTGGGTATATGCTTGTGCCAACCAACCCCGCCCCACGCGTGGCACACGTTGGGAATTGGGCTTGTAAATAGGTAGGAACGAAGAATTGATGAGGATATATCGACAACCCTGCACAATAACTCGCCTCATGAGGTGAGCTTAATTCGACGGATGTTGCTTGGCAGTGCGGCTCAACTTTTCTGTAATACTGCAGAAATTAGAACAAAATATTGAAAATGCATTTGTGAGTGTTTGAACTCAGAAGTAGTTGCGTTTGACGCGAATTGAAAAGGCGCGTTCAAAGACATTTGTTTTAAAAAGTTTACCTTATAGTTTAGTAAGTTATGATCGTTTCAACATTGTGGCCGAACGCAAGCGGCCCTTGGGTTGTGCGCATATCGGTGGTAAGTCTACATAAGCGATTTCGCGAGTTTTCCCACATCGGTATGCCCGACACCTTTTCCCTCCGTCGCATATGCATCATACTTGCGTGACCGTGTTGTTAATAACTCCAAAGCACTTACTAGCTTCAGATATTTCAGTAATGCACCTAATTCACATTACAACCAATAGACTAGCTGCCACTCGTGGTTTGTCTTATTGCCCTCCCTCCTTACAGCGAGCGCATCGCGCTCCTACTTCACTCGATTTGTCACCACCACCAGCCCATCTGTGGTGGTCACTGTAACCAAACCATTACCATGCTTCCTCTTCTCGAAGCATGCACCGTCTTCAATAGACCGTCGCACAAGCATTCATATTGCGGCGTTGTGCGCCCGTTACTCTTTTCGTCTAACCGACACTTCGATTATTTGAAAGCGCGTGCCGCACGGGTGCGGGCGCGATAAGTACACAAGCCCGGCACTGCTCAATCAATTCGCCCCCCGTAGCTGTTGGCGCATTCCATCTTGGGCGCCAAAGCAATGCCTAGGATTTCAAGAGATCTGTCAATAAAATCGACGCATGGTTACATGTTTTACTTACGAAGGTGTATAACTCGCCTCATTCGATTATAGTCTGCAAACCTTGTCGCCACCCGCCCTACTTATCCACATTGACCACATACTACACTCCTTTCCCCCTTTGCGACTCCTAGAGAATTGGTATCATATCATCTTGCACGATTCTTTCGATCACTCACAGCCATACGTGTCAGGGTTTGAAGAAGCTCTCGTAACCCGACCTCGGATGAGGGCCATCCATGGTCTGGTGGCTTGTGCCGCTACTTAATACTTTGTGTCGAAGGATGCTTCGTTTAGAGTCGCATACTGGCATCGAGTGAATTGTTTGGCGTGGCACCAAGTGATATATTGGTGATATGAGGCGATCACTGGTTTAACACAAATTCTAAATGCAACAATTCCATTTCCACGCCGGGCGCCAGTGTGGAGGGGCATTGCTGAGTGACCACTACCAAAAAAG
>JAPMLY010002455.1:37500-51107 GCA_026401115.1 Tetraselmis chui
TTGCCCCTTTTTTGCTATAACAAAGCAAGTAAATGAGGGTGCGCAGCAACATATGAACGAGGATAACATGGAGGGGCAGGATCACAGGAGGGGGGGGGGATGAGGGGCAAACCTCCAAGCTTCCTCCGGCTTTGCTGGCAACACGTGACCTGATGCGCACCATCTGCCCCTCGTCCTTCTCAGCGGTCATGAGCGACTTAATGGCGTCGCGGACCTTCTGAATGCCCGGCCGCACGCTCAGCACCCGCATCATCGCGTCCTCTGATGTGTCAGCCATTGCAGGCGTGCCAGCTGCGTGTTGATGGGGGGTCGAGGGTGTGTAAGGGTGAGATAACTTATGGACGGCGCTAAAAAGGAGAGGAGGGTATCGTACTACAGCTGTCAGGAGTGGAAAGTGCGGCAACTAGCTGACTGTAAGGGTGAGGACGAGGTAGCGGTTCAGGGGAATCGACACGCACAAGAGCACCAACACCCGAGCAGGGTGAGGACCTATGTCTGGCGAGGAGATATGCCATTAAAATTTGCGAAAGGGAACAAGATATATGCGTTATCGATTTAGGGTTTCTTGTATAAGAGCGACGAATCGCTCTCACTTTCCGGAAACAACGGCAGCGCGACGAAGGTAAGTAGACAGGCCTATATATTGCCATCCCCAATTTCCTAACGCATCTACGGCCCGCCAATCTCGCACTAAGAAAGTCAGAATAAAAATCAGAGGCGAGTTAGCTGGGGGTACGGGGTAGGGGGTTCACGTCCTTACTATTTACTAGTGCTACCCGCGCACGGCTACCGGATACGCTGAAAAGGTGGGGAGGAGTAAAAACGCGACGAATGGCAGTGACACGGTAATCAAATGAGCTGTATGCAGCGCATCAGCCCACACCGTTAGGATCCATGGCGACCACTCCTTGACGAGAAGTCCAAGATGTTTACCCGGACAGGCCTGCTGAAGCTCTGCAGGAATCAGGAGTCGTTGCGCTGTACAAACGTCCGCGGGGGGGGGGGGGGGGGGGGGGGGGAGGATCAGATTTCTTTTTAATTAAGAAAGCGACGAAGCGACGCGTATGCAGTTGACTAAGCAGATATTGTCAGATGCCGACCGATTGGAAGGATAAAGTGTCGCGCAGCATACATATGACGTGAAGCCAGCAGCAGGAAGAATTTGATCACGAGCAAAGATTATAAGGACAATCAATGGATGCAAGCAGCTAGTGTGACTGATACCAGCACGCGCGTCTCCGAAGGAGGGAGGCAGTGAGCATCTGGGGCTGTGTAGAGGGGAGGTACCCGTAGTGGTGGCTTTTTTTTTTGCTTTTTTTTTTTTGCGCCCGGGATGATATGGGACTGATGAGCGGCCGCCGAGCGCATATCGCTATTAATGGTGAAGTACCCGTAGATATAATACTACACTCCTCCACCAACGTCCGGACAAGATTTCGCAAGTAAGAAATGTAACCGTGTGCCGATTTTATTGACACATTTTCCTAGGCAATGTTTTGGCGCCCAAGATGGAATGCGCCGACAGCTACGGGGGGCGAATTCGAGCACTGCCGGGCTTGTGTACTTGGGGTTATTGCGCCCGCACCCGTGCGGCACGCTCTTTCAAAAAGTCACCGTGTTGGTTAAACGCAAAGAGTAACGAGCGCACAACGCCGCAATATGAATGCTTATGCGACGGTCGCGCAAATATAATGCATGAGCGACGGAGGGAGGAGGAGTTGGGCAGGCCGCTGTGGGGGAAACGCACGAAATCGGGTATGTAGACTTACCACCGATATGCACACAACCCAAGGGCAAGAATCGCAAGATGCGTTCGGCCACAATGTTCAAACGATCATAACTTCCTCATATATGGTCAAAAAGAATTGAAACATGTGCCGTTGGACGCGTCTTTTCAATGCGCGTCAAGCTCATTTACTTTGGAGGTCAAACATCTACCGACGAATTTCTATGAATTGTTTTAATTCGCGCATTATTCCGGCGAAGCCGAGCCGCGGTGCCAAGCAACACCCCTTGAATTCGGCTCACCTTTTGAGGCGATTTGTGCGAGGTTTGTCGATACACGGTTACCAATTCTTCACTCCTACTGATTTCCGAGCCTAATTCCCGACGTGTGCCACGCATGGGGCGGGTGCGGTTGGCACTAGCACATACCCATTCATTCCGAACACCACCGTCAACGTGATGCGTCCCTAACGGCCAAGTTGGGACTCGCCCCTCCCCTAAGTCAATCGCCCTTGCATGTTTCCTGCGTGCAGTGTTTATCCAAACCTGCTTTATGTGCATTTTTCTCACTTGCTTTCAAAAAATCACACGTGCTTGCGGCGTGAACTTCCGTGCTCTATTCACACACCCGCAAACCAAACCTCGCGCATTGAACACGGCGCCCACGCCTCCAAACCCGCTCCAAAAAGTCCCCAAAAATGCAGTTATGTGGAACACGGAGTGATATGCAGCTTGGTATGAGCGCTTGAGCAATGCCCAAGCGTGGTGCTCAGAACGACGTGTGTAGTTTAGACAATTTCCCGGGAATTTATGGGCTTAATTCGACAAACTCCACCGACAACACCCGCTTTAAGCTGAGATCTAACCACCCCGGATGGCGGCTTACTGCTTGCTTCTCGGCTCTCCTACAACTGGGTGGTACTCGGGTGTCGTCGTGCTTGACGTGGTCAGATGGGAGCGTGTTCTTGACTAGCGTATGCTTAACATAATGCATGTCCGGACTTTTGTGATGGAGTGTACATCCGAAGGAGACAAAAAAATTACATGGCCGCCTGCTCAATAATTGTACATAACACTATTTACCCGAGGGCATGTTTTGCCAAAGATGTCAGCTTGCTTACAATTTGGCCAAAAGACCACCACAGGCCTGGCATGGGGGAAGATTAGCGCTAATTATGGGTTGGGTGGGTGGGTTGCGCGAGCCAGATGGGCGAGCGCAAAGCAGAGGTGCCAGTGCTCGGGGTTTGCACCGGCTTAAGGGGCTGCCGCTAGCTAGTGCTGCTCGGGGCAGGGCATGGGGCGTTACGCTAGGCGTTTCCTCAGTCCTCGAGGGTTACCTCGAGGACTGGGTGAGACGCGCCGCTTTTACAGTAACGCTTTACCGTTCAGATTTGCGTTCTGTCACATATGTAAGTAAGTATTGCAAACCTCTAGATTTCAAACAATCTGACTATTTACCCGAGGGCACATTTTGCCAGTATGTAATAAACCGGAGGTTTGCGCAGCCTAGTCATGATGAAGCGGGTTAGCGGGGACGAGCCAACCGAAGTACTGCCAAGCCGCCGGAGATGGGGTCATGGTAGGGTCGATGTATTTCCCTTCTGTGACAGAATTGTTCTTGGCCCAACCACCCATGTATTTGACGTCGTGGAGTGGGGTCCCGATGCAACTAGCGGCGGAGACGGCACCTTTGCGTAGGCTGTGCGATGTCCATTTAAATCCACTTGGAGGTGTGGCGCCGACGGCATTGCATGCGTCGAGGAGCCAGGCGGAGAGTGTTGCAGCTGCTTGCCAGTCGCCGGAGTTTTCGTAAGGTACGAAGCTCCATAGTGCGGCGGGGGGGGGAGCTTTTATAGAATTTCTTGCAGTAGGCGGTCCGCTGCGTCCAATAATATTCTAGTAGTTCGGCCATCACCGGATTAGCAGTCGTCGGGATAGCAAGGATAGGCTTGTCGGCTGCGCTGCGCCTCTGATCGCCCTTAGCTTTGCGGATGAAAAGCCAAATTTTCTGGGATGGGCGGTCGACGACGAGGTCTTGTGTTAAACACCTTACACCTGATTCGGCTCTGCAGAAAAACGCATAGTTTGTGCATATTACCAGTAGCGCGCGAAATTGCGCGATGAGGTGCCGGGAAGTAGGTGTCCACCGGAGGTGTTTACGGAGGTCGGCGGCGGCTGTGAGTAGCGAGAGCGCTAGAGGGGGTGGTAACGGGAGGCGCGAGGCCGCTGCCTGTAGACGCTGTTGTTGCATCTCGAGTCCGCGTCGAGCGTCGGCCAAAAGTTCCCCGACCGCGATCGGTTGTTGCTGGTGGTCGCGGAAAAACTTGTTAATGGCCGAGTAGTACTGTTGTAGCGATGCAGCGGCGACGGTACCTTGCAGTCCCAACCAGGCTGTGTAGCGAACGACCGACTGTGTAGTAGCATGTAGCGGATGGATGTCCTCCTCGTGGCAAAAAGCGGCAAATTGACACATGCCGCTGTCGTAGTTGGCGTACGTAGTCGGGGCCAGGGAGCTGCTCAGCAGGTGTAGTGCGGTGGTCCCGATGTGGTCGGTACCCAACAGGTTGCGAAGTCGGTTGGTCATGGTAGCCGTCCACGGGGCGTGTGCGTCCGGCTCTCGTAAGGTGTAGCGGACAGGCCGCGAGGGCTTGTGCGAACGAGTGGCCACAACCGATATGCACACAACCCAAGGGCAAGAATCGCAAGATGCGTTCGGCCACAATGTTCAAACGATCATAACTTCCTCATATATGGTCAAAAAGAATTGAAACATGTGCCGTTGGACGCGTCTTTTCAATGCGCGTCAAGCTCATTTACTTTGGAGGTCAAACATCTACCGACGAATTTCTATGAATTGTTTTAATTCGCGCATTATTCCGGCGAAGCCGAGCCGCGGTGCCAAGCAACACCCCTTGAATTCGGCTCACCTTTTGAGGCGATTTGTGCGAGGTTTGTCGATACACGGTTACCAATTCTTCACTCCTACTGATTTCCGAGCCTAATTCCCGACGTGTGCCACGCATGGGGCGGGTGCGGTTGGCACTAGCACATACCCATTCATTCCGAACACCACCGTCAACGTGATGCGTCCCTAACGGCCAAGTTGGGACTCGCCCCTCCCCTAAGTCAATCGCCCTTGCATGTTTCCTGCGTGCAGTGTTTATCCAAACCTGCTTTATGTGCATTTTTCTCACTTGCTTTCAAAAAATCACCCGTGCTTGCGGCGTGAACTTCCGTGCTCTATTCACACACCCGCAAACCAAACCTCGCGCATTGAACACGGCGCCCACGCCTCCAAACCCGCTCCAAAAAGTCCCCAAAAATGCAGTTATGTGGAACACGGAGTGATATGCAGCTTGGTATGAGCGCTTGAGCAATGCCTAAGCGTGGTGCTCAGAACGACGTGTGTAGTTTAGACAATTTCCCGGGAATTTATGGGCTTAATTCGACAAACTCCACCGACAACACCCGCTTTAAGTTGAGATCTAACCACCCCGGATGGCGGCTTACTGCTTGCTTCTCGGCTCTCCTACAACTGGGTGGTACTCGGGTGTCGTCGTGCTTGACGTGGTCAGATGGGAGCGTGTTCTTGACTAGCGTATGCTTAACATAATGCATGTCCGGACTTTTGTGATGGAGTGTACATCCGAAGGAGACAAAAAAATTACATGGCCGCCTGCTCAATAATTGTACATAACACTATTTACCCGAGGGCATGTTTTGCCAAAGATGTCAGCTTGCTTACAATTTGGCCAAAAGACCACCACAGGCCTGGCATGGGGGAAGATTAGCGCTAATTATGGGTTGGGTGGGTGGGTTGCGCGAGCCAGATGGGCGAGCGCAAAGCAGAGGTGCCAGTGCTCGGGGTTTGCACCGGCTTAAGGGGCTGCCGCTAGCTAGTGCTGCTCGGGGCAGGGCATGGGGCGTTACGCTAGGCGTTTCCTCAGTCCTCGAGGGTTACCTCGAGGACTGGGTGAGACGCGCCGCTTTTACAGTAACGCTTTACCGTTCAGATTTGCGTTCTGTCACATATGTAAGTAAGTATTGCAAACCTCTAGATTTCAAACAATCTGACTATTTACCCGAGGGCACATTTTGCCAGTATGTAATAAACCGGAGGTTTGCGCAGCCTAGTCATGATGAAGCGGGTTAGCGGGGACGAGCCAACCGAAGTACTGCCAAGCCGCCGGAGATGGGGTCATGGTAGGGTCGATGTATTTCCCTTCTGTGACAGAATTGTTCTTGGCCCAACCACCCATGTATTTGACGTCGTGGAGTGGGGTCCCGATGCAACTAGCGGCGGAGACGGCACCTTTGCGTAGGCTGTGCGATGTCCATTTAAATCCACTTGGAGGTGTGGCGCCGACGGCATTGCATGCGTCGAGGAGCCAGGCGGAGAGTGTTGCAGCTGCTTGCCAGTCGCCGGAGTTTTCGTAAGGTACGAAGCTCCATAGTGCGGCGGGGGGGGGAGCTTTTGTAGAATTTCTTGCAGTAGGCGGTCCGCTGCGTCCAATAATATTCTAGTAGTTCGGCCATCACCGGATTAGCAGTCGTCGGGATAGCAAGGATAGGCTTGTCGGCTGCGCTGCGCCTCTGATCGCCCTTAGCTTTGCGGATGAAAAGCCAAATTTTCTGGGATGGGCGGTCGACGACGAGGTCTTGTGTTAAACACCTTACACATGATTCGGCTCTGCAAAAAAACGCATAGTTTGTGCATATTACCAGTAGCGCGCGAAATTGCGCGATGAGGTGCCGGGAAGTAGGTGTCCACCGGAGGTGTTTACGGAGGTCGGCGGCGGCTGTGAGTAGCGAGAGCGCTAGAGGGGGTGGTAACGGGAGGCGCGAGGCCGCTGCCTGTAGACGCTGTTGTTGCATCTCGAGTCCGCGTCGAGCGTCGGCCAAAAGTTCCCCGACCGCGATCGGTTGTTGCTGGTGGTCGCGGAAAAACTTGTTAATGGCCGAGTAGTACTGTTTTTTTTTAGCGATGCAGCGGCGACGGTACCTTGCAGTCCCAACCAGGCTGTGTAGCGAACGACCGACTGTGTAGTAGCATGTAGCGGATGGATGTCCTCCTCGTGGCAAAAAGCGGCAAATTGACACATGCCGCTGTCGTAGTTGGCGTACGTAGTCGGGGCCAGGGAGCTGCTCAGCAGGTGTAGTGCGGTGGTCCCGATGTGGTCGGTACCCAACAGGTTGCGAAGTCGGTTGGTCATGGTAGCCGTCCACGGGGCGTGTGCGTCCGGCTCTCGTAAGGTGTAGCGGACATGCCGCGAGGGCTTGTGCGAACGAGTGGCCACAACGCGTAGCTCTGTGAGGCTTGCGCTGGCCGTTCGTAGTGTGCGTCCTATTGCGCCTCTGCGGGTGTGTAGCCAGGCCGGCGTGGCGGTCGAAAGGCTACGATGCTCCATCTTGGCCGTCCGACCCCCTCGCGTGAGCCTAGCCGACCGGGGAAGAATAGGTCGCGCGAGGGGGGGTAGTGGATGGTCTCTGTGGCCAAGTCGTGGAAGTTCTGGAACCACGGCTTGTGGGGCCAGTACGGTGCGATGACGGTAGCAGCGGCCCCTGATTGGCGTAGTTTCGCACAGAGGGCGGGCAGAGCTAACCACGGCGGGTTGCAGTAGTTTGTCTCGCATTGCCACGCGGCGTCCGGTAGGTGTAGACAGTCGACGTCCTCGCATTGTGGGTCGCGCCATCGGGCGTTGAAACGCGGGAGCTGCGCGTTTTCCATCGACGCAAACCGGTCGATCGAGTGTGGACCCCACGCTTTCTGTAGGTAGGCGAATATCCTGGGGTTCAGCTGCCAATCGTCGCGGTCGAGCTCCCGGCTTAGGCTGTCGGCCCATATGTTCGCTGCCGAGCGGATGTAGCGGGGTCGGATGCTGATGTCGTTGACGTCTAGGAGGTGCCAGAGTCGGCGTAATTCGGTCATCATGACCGGAGAGCGCGTAGTGAGTTTGGAGAGCGTAGCCACGACGGGTGTGTTGTCCTCGTGAAGTAAAACATGTCGACCTCGGAGTTGTGGTAGAAAGGACTCGATCGTGAGGCGAACGGCGCGGAGTTCCTTCCAGGTGATATGTTGCTGGCGGTCGTCGTCGTATCAAAACCCGCGGGCTTGGTAGGCAGGGTTGTCGTTTAGGACGGCTCCCCACCCGTAACCACTTGAGTCGGCGTGTAGGTACGCGGTCTCGATTGGTTTGTAGATGGAGCGGCCGTTGTGTTGGTCGGGCACCGTGCGCCACCACTCGAGGTCGCGGCGTAACTGGTGTGTCAGCCGGACACGTCCGCCCCATCCCTTTCGCGTAGCCAGCACGCATTGTAGTTCGCGTAGAAAGAAGCGGGCTGGTGCGATGGCGAGGTAGAGGAACTGTGCCTTGCTAGCAAACGCCGCGAGTTGTCTGGCGGGTAGCCACCGAGCGGAGGTAGCTGCGCGGCCGAGTAACTATGAAGCTTGTTTTGCGAGGGCTTGTAGCTTGTCGGTCGGGGCTCGAAATTCGCCTTTCAGGAGGTCGATTGCCATGCCCAAGTGGGTGCCCACTTGGGTGGGCTGCCACAAGCCTTTGTCGGGGTTGCGCTGGAGGCCTAGCCGGTGGAGGAGGGTCTCGATGCGGTCGCGTAGCAGTAGAGCTGCGTCGTACGAGCTGACCATGAACATGAAGTCGTCCATGTAAGGTAGCAGTCGTACTCCGCGCCATCTGACGTTGCGAAGGAAACGTCGCGACGGCTTGTATGGCGTCGCGGAGTTGGTGGTCATCGGGGTAGGCGCCCGTCGCAAGTAGTTTGTGAACACTTGGGTCAGTTTGCAAAAATAGTAAGCCGGCCCCGACCAACCCATCGGGAGGCATGCGAGGCGCCACAGCTCGCCGCGGTAGTTGACCGTGAAAAAGTCGCGGTCCTCTTCTCGGATGCCGAGCGTGTAGTAGCCGTCCGCGAGGTCGAGGGAGACGAAGTATTCGCCCGGGCGGGACAGGTGGCGTAAGTGTTTGAGGGTCTCGCACGACATCTTGAACTCCGCGCAATAGCTGTTGAGTTCGCGGAGGTCGATGATAAGCCGCCATTTGTTGACTCCGGGTTTGGGGACGAGGAACATGCGTGAGACGTAGCGAGGGTTGTTGGCGCGCTCCCAAGCTCCGCAGGCTTCGAAGCGTGGAAGCTCCGTAGCTAGGAAGTCGAGTTGAGGTTGAGTGGCGTCCTTCATGGAGACACCGTGGTTGAAAGGTCGGGGACGTAGGCCGCTTTTGAACTTGACCCGCACGCCATGGCGGATCCAGTTTACGACTTGACCGCTCGCGCCGATATGCTCCCACTCCCGCCATCTTAGCCGCACGCGGTGACGCATGTAGTTGGATGTCGGGGAGCAGGAATCGGCGCGGCGGGTCACACCATCATTTCTTCGTGGTGGGTTTTGCTCCGTCTGTAGTCTTAGTTCCGGCCGCCGTTGCCGCTGCTGCTGTTGCCGCGGCCTTGCGCTTGTCGGCGGCTGCCTTCTTGGCCTTGGCGTCTTGTCCATGTGGCTTGTCCGGCGTGACTCTCGCGAACGCTGCTCCTGCAGCTGCTTTGCTGGCGGCATGTAGCCTGACTTCGAGGGTCCGATCGACGAACGCTTGGCGTAGCTCGTCCAATGCGCTCGAAGCCGCGGTAGGGCGTGGGCGGCAAAAACGTTCGTGCGCGAGCTCGGCGAACACTCGGTCCGTATCCGAGCTCGTTTGTCCGCCCTTGGTGAGGCGGAGGAAGCCCAGTCGAGTACGGGCGGCCTCCTCCGTCGCTGTGTGGGTGCGATGACCCGCTCGGATGAGGGCAACGGCCGCCGCCTGCTCCGCTGGTAGAGGAGGTCCGGTTGACAGCGTGTCTAAAGCCTCGATGATTGCCGCGTTGGCGCAGCTGTCGAAGAAGGCATAGCACCCGATGTGGAGGTACTCGTCGTACCCCGCTTGAGATTTCCGGTCGTTGAGGAAGCGGGCCGTGTCGTCCGTTAGCGTCCACAGACGAGGTTCGTCGATGTCGCGAGGGGGTCGCTCCAAACCGGCCGGAATGCTTTTATACCGTAGGAGGCAAAATCGACGAACTCGGGCTCGTGGAGCTCGGGCTCGTCGTTCAGCCGGTCGATAGGCTGCTCAGGGGCTGCCTTACCACCCTCAGTCGCAATGGTCGCGTCAGGGGGAATGGACTGCTGTTGATTCGGAAGCACGGCTGGGCCTGTTAAACGTTCGAGCTGGGCTAGTAAGGCGGTGTTAGACGCCTGAATCTGCTCAGCTAATCGGAGTTCGAGGGCTGAAACCGCGCTTTGAATCTGTTCGGAAGTACGCTGTTCGATTACAGAGGGGAGAGGCTCGACTCCGGGGGCGGAGGACGACGGCTCATGCTGCATGATGTTAGACGGCGACTGAGAACGGGGGGAAGTGTCTCGTGACGCTCGAGTGCGCATGAGGCGATGTAAAACTGACACCCTGCTCGACTACGAGAGTCGAGACTGCAATTGCGCGAGCCAGATGGGCGAGCGCAAAGCAGAGAGTGCCAGTGCTCGGGGGTTGCACCGGCTTAAGGGGCCGCCGCTAGCTAGTGCTGCTGGGGGCAGGGCATGGGGCGTTGCGCTAGGCGTTTCCTCAGTCCTCGAGGGTTACCTCGAGGACTGGGTGAGACGCGCCGCTTTTACAATAACGCTTTACCGTTCAGGTTTGAGTTATGTCACATATATAAGTAAGTATTGTAAACCTCTATATTTCAAACAATCTGACTATATATTCACTGTGTAGCGACAGCATCGTCGAGATTTTTTGTCCGTCCTCACGCTAGGTATAATTATAATGGGCGTAAATCCTAACGATTTACCGACTGATCCGGACGAGTTCCGTCCGATTACTCTCCGAGAAAGCGCGCACCCTTTGCCGCTTCCGATATACGAGTATATATTGGTACTGGATTTTGGCGTATAGAGGCGATAGTAGGGTCTTGAATGAACCTCTAAACCAAAAATGATAAAACCCCATATCCGTCAATACGAATACTTGTACTAGTTTACCTTCACAGTCAGCACGACTTTCGTCACGCCTGCTGTCCACGTCGGCCGTCACCAAGGCCGACACCACGCACGGCCGCGTAGTTTTATCACAAACACCACAGCACCACACCACAAGCCTGTGCTGCAGGTTACCATCGCAGGTCAGCCGGTAACTGTACTCACATCGACAGCCGATATAGGCGAGGATGGCGGGATCAACGTCCAGGGCGGCGGGCGAGTCGGCGAGCGGCGGCCCTCAGTCGACACAAGGCCCGGAGGCTTCTTCGTCGTCCATCACCGCCGTCGCGGGTGCGACCGCCCAGCAGCCCGCTACCGCCGAGTCCGTCTACACCCCCGCCGTGTCCGTCTTCGATGACAACGGAGGGCTGACGCAGTCCGTACGCCTCGGTGAGCGACCGCTATCGTCGCTGCACTGCAAGAACGAGAGCTACCACCACGCAGTCCTGAGCGCCACGGGGACACTCGGTCTGGGCTGCCTTGGCAGGTTTTATCCCCCTCCCCCCGAAATGATAATAAATAAATATTATTTATTTAACAAATAAGATAAGATAGTATTACAATAACGATTTGTAAATTTTATAATTCTCAAAAAGTAATAACAAATGGAAATGCAAGCACATATTTTTGCTCAACCCAGCCAGTCTATGCCACCACTCCCGAGTCAACCCACCCACATCCACACCTGTCGGAACCATCGCCCTTCCTCTGTCCCCCGTCCTGCCTGCCGCAGCATCAGACACGCTCTCCTTATGCCTCTCCGTATTATGCCCCATTGTCGAACAAGGCTTGCTGAGCCAGACTTGTGACTCCCGGTTGTGGCTGTGAGTGCTCCTGCATCCCACTCGATCATACTATTCCGGAGCTCACCATACTCGTGGGGATGGTCGAACTTACAGACTACTCCCACTTTACCACCACGAACAGCTCCCCCCCCCCCCCCCCCCCCCCCCCCACACACACACACACACACATACGCACGCATTCAAACACACACACACATACACTCACACACACACACACACACACACTCACACACACGCGCGCACACACACACACACATACACACACACACACACACACACACACACACGCGCGCGCCCACATCCCTACCCACCACACCACCCTCCTCCCCCCGCTTTCTTCTCCCCCCCCCCCCCCCCCGCGCTCTGTTTCCTAATCAGTCAAGATACTGCTAGTAATACAGCTGCTCGTTACGTATCGCCAGAGCTTCTGTCTCACAGTGGGACATTCATAAGACTGCACTATCGTCTGTTTGGATTGAGTCAGTGTGTGGGAAAAAATACGGAAGTGGGATAGTGGGAGTGTCTCACCGGTGGTTACCCTTCCGTATGCTCTGCAGCTCGGTGCTTCCGACCCCGTACGCCTTCTCGAAGACCGGCATCGCCTGTGGCGCGTTCCTCATGCTGGTGGTTGCCTCCGCCAACGCATTTACCGCCGAGCTGCTGCTCAAAGCTGCCGCCGCCACGCGCACTGACACATACGAGGCGTGCGCGGAGGCGGTGGGCGGGCGGAGCTGGAGGGTGTGGGTGCAGGTCACGTTGCTGCTGCTACTGTTCGGCAACACTTGCGGCTCCGTCGCCCTGCTCTCCGATGTGGGCCACCTTATTGTGGAGCGGGTGCAGCCAGCGAACGGATCGGACGACATCGCCACATCTCCCGTCGGCGGCATGGCGATCCAACTATTGCTCGTCTTTGGCCTTGTCTTTCCCCTTTGCATGCTCCGAGACATCCGCTCAGTGAGCTGCCTTCCCCTTCCTTCCAATCGCCAACACCTATTCTCCCATATTCATCACCACCCCTGACAGGCTCAGAGACTCGCACACACACACACACACACACACACACACACACACACACACACACACACACACACACACACACACACACACACACACATACACACACACACACGCACACACGCGCGCAATCTTACACACGTTCTGTTGCGGACAGCCACCCCGTATTACACACATACACATGGACGCACACCGAATTTCACGACATACGCCCGCACAAATATTCGTCCATACTCGCTCACACCCACGCACACAAAATCTCACGCACATATAGAGAGTCATTCAGGGACTCGCACATTCACCCCTACACAATTATTCTCTCTGAGAACAATCAAACACTTTTATTTCCAATAGCGTATATGCCGTTATCAAGTTGTGATTTTATTTCATGTCCTCCAATTTTTTTCCCATTGAGCTCTTTATATATGTGTTTTTTATTACTTGTGGGTTTTGTGCCAGATTAACCTTTGAACTGTGCCCCACTGCTCCGTCCGTTAATGCAGTTGGACCGCTGCGCGCCCGCTGCTGCGCTAGTCATCGTCGCGCTCATCGGCGCCATAATCTTCCGTGCCGTTCAGTCCGGCTTCCCCTCCATTGCAGACGGAGACATGCCCATCTGGGCACCGACAGTGCGTCTGCGACCGCGCTTTTTGTTCATCGTGTCTCCCCTCACAGTTGCTCACCTGAATTCTAGTTTTCCGTCTCATGCTTGCCTTCCGACGACCCTGTCCTCCTCTGGTCCCCCTCCGTTTCATTTTGTTCTTTCACGTCTCCTTTGCCTCCTCCGCTCCCCTGCCTATTTCAACCCCCCCCCCCCCCTTCCGGCCTCCGTTCCACCTTTTGCCTCTGTCGAACACATCTTTTCCTTCCCCTCTCATTCGCCGCGCTGCTCCGTCTGCATTGCTCCCGCACAGGAGT
Organism: Tetraselmis chui; assembly: GCA_026401115.1. NCBI lineage: Eukaryota > Viridiplantae > Chlorophyta > Chlorodendrophyceae > Chlorodendrales > Chlorodendraceae > Tetraselmis > Tetraselmis chui. Next base: position 50,977 of record JAPMLY010002455.1, read on the forward strand.
TGTCAGCCGTTCCAGAGGCGGTTGCTCTGCTGGGCTTTGCCTTCTACCTTCACCCCTGCCTCATCCCGGTGCTGCGGGAGATGCCAGCGGGGCGCGTCGGCCTGCGGGCCACCATCTACTCCACTCGCGTT
>JAPMLY010002456.1:0-46941 GCA_026401115.1 Tetraselmis chui
TCCACACATCCATCCTAGACGTCGAACACCTCACTAACACCCACCGCCACCCTGACGTGCTCATACTCATTGAAACCACCCACGCCACCCACAAATCTCGTTGGCGTATCGCCCTCCCCTAATACCTCCTCAAAAGCACTCGACAACGCTACTCACATGTGCCCCTACCCAATGCAGGCGTCCTCTTCGCGGTCCGCAGGACCTCATTCCAATCCGCCATTGTCCACACCCCGCCCCCTCACCTCATCTCCCACTATCGTAAGGGTTACACGGAAATGCCATCACCGGGAGTCGAACCCGGCACCTCCGTGTCCGGAGTCATACGCCGTAACCAAGTACCGCGCCTAAAAGTCGGTACCCAATGGGGATATATCTCATATATATACCCCCGTACTGCCCGAGCAACGGGCTCCCGCAGTACATCCACTATTGGCGAGATAGTAGGGCCAAGACTCCCCCGGAGTACAGCGTACGGATGTGTCCATTATCGTGCCCACCATGGGGATCTCACAACACTCCCCCTAATGGACACCATCCCATCGACTCCGGTCAAACCCTACAAACCCGCGTCATACGCGGAGGGCCCATAACCTATCGAAGTTGAGGGGGCAATAAGGAATGCTTACACTCAGTGAGTGACACTGCATGTCATCTCACCCTCAGCAAGTGCCTAGCACTTGCCTATCACAGGACACGCACTCACCTTGTGGTGAGCACACGCCAACGTATATTCTGAGCCTTTAGATGATATCTAACGCTCAGCAACTTGCCACCATCAGCAACCTAATCCTCTCTATTGTTGATTGGCTTATCATCTTATAGTGCTGTGTCACAGCCGTACTATCACGATGCTACTTGACCAACATTGCTGTGTAGCAACTTGATTATCACACAAAACCATGTCTCGCAACACTCCCCCTTGCTACACAGGCAATCCCATGATGGCATTGCACAACTTGCTATGCCTTGCACTCACTAATGGCTTGGTAAGCACATCAGCAAGCATGTTCTCCGTCGCACAATATTGCACCTCGATGTCTCCGCTCTCCACCTTCTCCCGACAGAAGTGGTACCTCACGTCCATGTGTTTGCTGCGTCCGGTCGTCATGCTATTCTTGCTGAGTGCAATACAACTCTGATTGTCCTCGTGAATTGTGATGGGAGACCCGGAGTCTTGGTGAAACTCGTGGAGTAGTTGCTTCAAAAACATCGCCTCCTGAGTGGCCGCAGTCAGCGCCATATACTCTGCCTCCGCTGTCGACAACGCCACAGTTTGTTGCCGCTGGCTTTTCCAACTCACCGCTGCACCGTTGAGCATGAACACATACCCCGTGCGAGAGCGCCGCTCGCCAACATCACTCGCGTAGCCAGAATCTGACCATCCTACCACCTTTGATGAGGGTGCGCCACCGTACATCAACACCGACTCTGCGGTCCCCTTGAGGTAGCGAAGCACCCTCTTGGCTTGCTCCCAATGTGACTGAGAGGGGTCGGACATGTACCTACTAAGGTGGCTAACAGCCATGGTGATGTCGGGCCGTGTGCTTACGGAAGCGTACAACAAGCTGCCGATCAAGCTTTGGTACGGCACTAGACCGGGAGGCAACCTTGATGTCGACGTCTCCACACAATTGCTCAAAGCATCGACTGCCATAGGTGACCCCACTGGCTTGCAGCCCATCATGTTGAAGCGCTCCAACATATCTAAGACGTATTGCTGTTGTCCAATCCTGATGGTGCGGCTGCCACGATCACGCTCGACAGTCATGCCAAGCAACCAAGACACTGGACCGAGGTCTTGCACGTTGAACCTTTCGCCGAAAGCCGACTTGAACCCAACGATGAAGCTACCCGCTGGTCCGACGATGATGCTGTCGTCCACGTACAACGCCAAGACATAAAGCTCACCCTCCTTGATGAAGACGTAAATGCCGGGATCCACCTTGGATTGGGTAAAGCCATACTCCTCTAGCCATGCTGTGATGGTCTTATTCCAGTTCCTTGGAGCTTGCTTGAGGCCATATAATGATTTCTTCAACAAGCACACTCGCTCCTCTCCATTGATGTCGAAGTGACGGAATCCTTCCGGCTGCCTCATGTAGATTTCCTCCTCGATATCGGCCTCCAAAAATGCCGTCACCACATCAAGCTGCTCCACCTCCCAATCATTATAAGCAGCAAGCGCGAGCAACGTTCGAATAGAAATCACCCTCACTGTGGGAGCGAAGGTCTCGTGGTAGTCCACACCCTTCTCCTGAGTAAACCCGCGAGCCACAAGTCTTGCTTTGTACCTTGCAATCTGTCCATTGGCATCGCGCTTCAGCTTGAACACCCACTTGGAATCTACGAGTTTGCGACCGGCAGGACAAGGGACCAATGTCCAGGTTTTCCGAGATACAAGTGAGTCGTACTCGCTCTTGATAGCTGCCTCCCACTCCCCCGATTGGGGACTCCTCAGCGCTTGCTTGTATGACACCGGCTCTTGCACGGTCGGGCTGCTGGCTGACTTAATAGTTGCGGCACTTCCCGCAGTCCATCCATCTCCCGAAGCGCCCGCTGAACGGAGATTATACCTTGGACTGGGTACGCATTGCTGTGGTGCAGCAGTGGATCGAAGATTATACCTTGCACGTGGAGTCTCCCCCGAATGCATGTCCCGTTCCTCTTCCGTCGACCCGGAATGCTGCCGCGACTCCCGTAGCGGCGACTCCCCCGAAAGTGTATCCGGTTCTTCGCTACACATGGTGCGCGGGATGCTGTCCTCTTCATCATCATTGCCTTGCTCCGCATTGCTCTCCCCCATGGAGAGGATTGCAGCCTCATCGAACACCACGTTGCGGCTGCTCACCACCCGACGAGTAGCAGGACTGTACACCAACCACGCAGGGGATTCGGAAGCATAGCCCACAAAGACACCCTTCCACGCGCGATCGTCGAGTTTGCGGCGTTGAGACTTGTCAACGTGGACATAGGCCGGACAGCCGAAGACCCGCATGGAGCTCAGATCAGCTCGTCTACCGGTCGCCAAGGTGAAAGGTACACCGCCGGCTCCGCTACTATGCACACGATTGCGGACATGCACCGCAGCGGCTATCGCTAAAGCCCAATACGATTTAGGCAGCGCGGCTTGCCGGATCATTGACTGCGCCATCGGGACCACCGTCCCCCACTGCCGCTCAATACGGCCATGCTGCCAATGCGCGCAAGGGGCAGTGATCTCCACAGCGATGTTGAACTCATCCAAGAGGTTTCGGAAAGCAGCACCTAAGAACACCGTGTCATTGTCCACCCGAAGACGACGAACCGTGTGCCCCAGAGAACGGATGGTAGTCAACATGCGACGGAACGAGGCGGGAGCCTCATCCTTGGAGCGGGCCGCATCATGCAGCATGAAACGGCTCCGGAAATCAACCGCACACAAGCTGTACCGCCGTCCTCCCAAGGATGGAACACTCATAGGACCGCAGAAGTCTAAGCCGAGGACCTCAAAGACACCAACGTTCCGGTCAGCCGGCTCACGAGAGATACGGCGGACGTGCGACTTACACACAGCACACGTCTCACAGAAGCCCAACTTCTCCGACGCGGAAAACGCCACGCCCTCCACCTGAGTGGCCAAGAGCCCGTCCAATTGCGACTCGTCAGCCATTAGGGGGAGTGTTGTGAGATCCCCGTGGAGGGCCCATAACCTATCGTAAGGGTTACACGGAAATGCCATCACCGGGAGTCGAACCCGGCACCTCCGTGTCCGGAGTCATACGCCGTAACCAAGTACCGCGCCTAAAAGTCGGTACCCAATGGGGATATATCTCATATATATACCCCCGTACTGCCCGAGCAACGGGCTCCCGCAGTACATCCACTATTGGCGAGATAGTAGGGCCAAGACTCCCCCGGAGTACAGCGTACGGATGTGTCCATTATCGTGCCCACCATGGGGATCTCACAACACCGACATAGCCGGACAAACCATAATCCCACACCCAGGCACCCCCTACCTCCTCATCGGAGCCTACATGCCCCAACTCCACAACCCCTAACTGACCCGTTTATACGCGGAAGTTGCAGCGTGGGGCCTCCGCCTCGCGGACGACCATCCGACTCACCGCGTCCTCTCGGGCGGGGACTTCCAAACGACCACTACACAAGGTATTGGTAAACCCGCCCTTACCTCCTTACTCAAATCCCACCTCCTTCCACTCCACCCTCCCATCCCTACCTTCCCCCGTAGCGGCGGGTGCCTCGACCACTGGCTCACCACGCCTCCCTCTCCCCTCTCCCTCTCGCCGTCCGCCTGCTCAGTCTCCTCCTCCCCCTCACACTACACTGACCACTCGGCAATCCACCTCGTCGTTCCTTCCCCCTCCTCTTTCAAAGCTCACCCCCCACCACCCCATGCCCACCCCTACGCACACCACACCCCCCGCAAACTCAGCTTCAAACTTCGACTCACAGCCGACCACATAAAAGCATACCAATACAACATACCCTCCTTGATCAACCAAACGGCCACCCTCGATGCAACCATACTTAATACGCCCCCCTCTACAGCCTCCCCCAACACCCTCGACACCCTCGCCTCACAATTCACCACACTCCTCTCCCACCACATGGACCACGCAGCCACCATCTGGCCCCTTCTCCCCCCGATGAAAACCCGCCCACCTCACGCGTCTCCCGACCCCACCTGGCTATCTAAGAAAACATGCAAGCACATTCAAAAACTTCGCCGATGTAGTACCAACAACGGCCCCCTCCCCCTCGCCCAAACCCTCTTAAATACGACCGACTATCGCACCCCGGCCGCCATCAAACAATATTGCCAAGCACGCATACGTTACCTCCTACGAGCCACCACCGCAGATATGTTACGGAAAATAAAAACACGAGCCAATACGGCCTACGACGCCTGCCCGAAATCTTCCCACCGCCTCTTGGAAATCAGAAGCGGCCTCCTCCCTCCCAGCAGCGCAACCTTGACCGTCCATGAAATCGCCAAACCCGATAGAACTAAAGCGACCTCTCCCACCGACGTCCTAGAGGCGGTACACTCACACTTCGACGCCGAACTCAGCCACGCCACCCCACCCATACTAGCCACCCCCCCGTGGGAACTCCCGGACAACCCTGACAAGTTTACCATCGAACCCCGCGGAGACCCCTCCCTCACCATTTCCGACATGATAACCCACGACACATTCGATAAAACTATAAACTCGCTCGGCACGGGCACAGCCCCTGGCCTCGACGGCATTTCTAACGAAATCATCAAATCATCAACCCCCGGCGACCCGCTCCGCCCTCGTCTCTCTCCTCCCCCTCCTCGCCCACAAGTCCTACACCCCTCATGAATGGCGCCACAACACCACATGCCTCCTCCACAAGAAAGGTGACCCATCGCTCCTCGACAACTACCGCCCCATCGCCCTCATGAACAACCTCCTATGGACCGCACTAATCCAAGACGTTGGCTCAAAGTACGCAGAAACCCATGGCATCCTTAGTGACCCGCAGGATGGGTTCTGGAAACACCGCAGCATCCACGACGCTCTCTCCTCCATCGTCATGATGATAGAGGACGCCAAGCTCTACCACAAGGACTTCTACGTCATGTATGGCGACTTCAAAGGCGCCTTCAATGCCGCCGACCACCGCATCATGTTTAAACACATGCGCCAACTCGGTATGCCCCCCTCTCTTGTCGACACCTGCGAACACCTTTAAGACGTCTTTTCCACCGAATACATTACCCCGTACAGTCCCACCCCCTCCATAAACATAAATTGTGGAACCTTGCAAGGAGGCACCCTCTCCCCCTTCCTATTTACCCTCTTCCTTGAACCCTTTCTACGCTGGCTCACAGTGGGCAGCCGGGGTTACCGACCGGCCCCCCCTGCCACTAGCGTTGACCCCACAGAACCCACAGCTACCTACCCCGGACACGGCTTCGCCGACGACCTCAGCCTCGCCACCGGCTCACCCCCCAACATGTCCATCCAGCTCCGGAAACTCTCCCTCTTCAGTGCATACACATGTACCGTTAACATCCGAAAATGCTGCATCACCGGCGCCCTCTGGCGCTCAGGCAACGCCCTCTCCCTTGCCAATATCCCCCTACTTGCATCCCGCCTCCAAACACAGTTCATAACCATTAACTCAAACCGTGCCCCCATCCCCTCCATCGGCCCCTTGGACACATACCGAGTCCTCGGGGTCGAACTCAACACCTCAGTCACCTTCACTAAGCAATGGCACGAACTAAAGCGCACTACCGCATCCCTCATCACCGCCCTCTCCGCCTCCCCACAAACACAATCTCGCAGGCTCCGAGCCATCCGAGGACTCCTAATAGGCAAGCACTTCACCTTACAACTCGGCCTCTTCAGCGACTCGAAATTGGACACCCTTCAAGGCCAAATCTGCCGAGCACTCCGCTCCGCCGTCTCCTCGATGCGTACCCTCCCCCGCACCGCCCTACACCGCCCTACCTCCGGTCTCGGCTACGGCCTCCCCTCCCTCAAAGCCCACGCCGCACAACATGGACAAACTCCCCCCCAAAGCGCTCCGCTGCATGTTCATCGGGTATTGCGATGATGGTCCGGGCTACTCGCTTCTTAGCCTCGCCACCGGCAAGCTCATTCGGATCATCCATGTCGATTTCGTTGTATCACAACCCGCTCATGCCCCGCCGGCCACAACCGTCGCTCATGGCACTTCACAAGCCTCTCTACCAAGTGGTCTCGAGCATGGGGGGGGGGGGGGCTACCAATGCCAATCTCTCGTGTGCTGACACCACACAATTCACAGTCCCGATCAACAATCCATTTGCGGTCCTAGAAGACACTCCTAGAGGACGCCAACACCGGTCTTGCCACTGACCACGTCGAGCGTGAGGCTTCTTCATGCTTCATGGCAGCTGCCTATGTCCAACTTATCAATAGGATTGCCATAGTATTCACGCATAATAAACCTCCGCGACCCCTTCGCACGAAGGGACAATGGCAACATGCCCCAAGTAACCCGCGACGTACCCTCCCGCGGCGCACATTCCCGTGCCGATCAACATCAAGCACGCCTTGAGAGGCAAATGTGCTTCAACATGGCGTAAGTTAGTTTGCTCTGAGCCTGCGTCCCTCAGCATTACGGCTACTAATTTACCACTTGGACGCAACGCCATTGGCAACAAGTGGGTCTTCAAGGTCAAGGCTAAGCTGGATGGCTCGATCGACCGTTTCAAGGCGCGACTGGTTGCTTAAGGCTTTAGTCAACGAGTATGAGTCGACTACTCGGAGACATTCTTTGCAGTCGTGAAGCTTAGCACCATGCGTACAATCATGGCCATCGCCGGCAAGCGGAACATGCATATGCACTCGGCAGGCATTGACATCACGTTTCTCAACGCAGATCTCCAAGAGGAGATTTACATGCGCCAATCCGGAGGGGCAGAGGATGGAACGCCTCGAGTCATGCGCCTCCTCAAGAGCATCTGTGGGCTGAAACAAGCCTCGCGTGACTGGTGCAAGCTCTTCCGCCAGACTCTCTCCTCATCCGGGCTCAAGCGGACGACATCTCACACCAACCTTTACACGATGAACCACCAAGTGCACGGGATTTGCATCTTGCTAGTATATGTGGACGATATTCTCATTGTTTGAAACTCACTCAATTGGATTGACTAGGCGAAGCGGGCTATTTGGAAACAATTCCGCATGACAAATTTTGGTGAAGCCAAATTCATCCTCGGGATGGACATTGTTAGAAACACCGAAGCATGGACTGTCAATCTCTCCCAAGAACAATACACCAAGGACATCCTCGAGAAGTACGGCATGTTGAACATCGCGCCCTCGAAGATGCCTATGGCACCTATGCACTATCGGGACGGAGAGGTCGCATCCGATCAGGACAAGGTGGCCTCGACGCCATCGGAACACGATACCTTTCGTGCTATCCTCGGATTTGTGAACTTCCTATGCATGTGTACCAGACATGGCATTGCATTTGCAATCAACGTGATAAGCAAGTGACATATTGCTCCCACTCAACTGCACATGAAACAACTCAAGCGTCTCCTCGCTGCCTCAATGGCACAAGACCCATAGGCATCATCTATGGCCGCCCGTCACAAGATAATACATAAGACATCAAGGTGTTTTCATACTCGGACTAGACGGTTGACACCACCAGACGATCACAATATGGGAAGATGGTCATGCTTAACGGAGGAGGGGTGAGCTGGACCTCCACACAGCAAGAGGTGGTGGCCTTATCCACCACATAGGCAAAGTATGTCGCCGTGAGCCGCGCATGGCAAACCGCGATTCACTTTCGGCAATTTATGCAAGATGTTCACCAACGCCAATACGGTGCTACAACAGTTAATGAGGACGAGGGAGCAGTCGAGCTTGCTCACAACCCCATGGCCTCAAACATGACAAAGCGCATCGACATCAAGCACCTCTACGTCCGGGAACGAGTAGATGCAAAGAAAGTCGCAGCTCTATCATTAGGCACAACAAACATACTGGGAGATGGCCCGACGAAGGCGCTACCGGAGACGAAGCACACGATGATTTTCATGCGTTGCATGGGAGCGCCGCCGAGTGGAGACTAATTGCTTACATTAGTGCCAATGATCTAGAGGGGCTATTATAGTACATCATTATAAGTACATGTAAGTTCACGGTCATGAACGTTATCAATAAGTACGTATATTTGACCTAGAAAAAAAAACAAGATACAAGCATCAATTTGTCCCACTACTGTTTAGTTCTCTTGTAACCATCACACAGCCCATGTTGAACTCACACCTGTCGACACACATAGTGTCTCACGGGCACCTCCGATAAGACATAGCCTACCCAATAAGTGAGTTGCCTTATCGTGTCCAACCTAATTGCATGATGGTGCAATGCGTGGACGAAAACTACCGATATCGCGGCGTGCGGGTACGTAGGTAGTACATTGAGGTGGGTAATACAAGCAGTCGCTACGTTTTCGCTAAGCTTGCAGGTGCGCGATTGGAAGAGCATAGCAGCGACGTAGAGTACCCGCCAATGCACTCATCTGCCGCCGAGTAGTCGCCGAAAAAAAAGTGGGCAGTTTTTCACCAAAAACAAAGTAGCGTAGAACTAGCCCGTCGAAACGCAACCTTCACCAAGGGCTATTTTAGACGGATGAGGGAGCTCGACAACTTCCAAGTGAAGATGACACAACTTGCATGCGGTGGTGGCCGCGACATTCCCACCCAAAATGGCGCTGCACGGGCCCATGCGATACTTGCGCGGTTCGGAGGATGATGGCCTCAATCCGACCAATCCCTATCTTGTGCCTATTCTGACGGATTTTGAGTGAGTTTCGTGGTTCATATGGCTCGAGATGTAGGCGCAAAGTAGCTTGCCTCACTACGACCTGACACCGACAGTGCACTTGCAGAGCAGGGAACCGAAATTGCTACGGAATTGCTAGCTCCGAATTCCAGGCCGCCCCGAAAGTACTAAAATAAATTGCAGCTTTATTTTGTGGATCCCCTCTACATACAGCAGCTCCCTTGAAACAGACGCACCCTCTACATACTTAGCGACAATCACAATAATCCTTACGTATTGTACTGTTGTACAGATACCTGTACACTGGACTGATAATCACACGACAAACACGAGGGTTTCCTCGACACGGTACGTGAACGAGGAAACACCGGTTTTATTTTATCGCGTGACGTACATCAATGCTTCTAGTAGGTCTACAAGTTCCGCCAGTTTTTTTTTTTTTGCCGCCGGGCGGGATTTAGTTCATCCGCCAGTACAGGTACTCTTACCCACACAATAAAAGACAGGCCCGCAAGACGACCAGAACCAGTAGTCGCGCGACCCTCTTGTCACCCTTGCCCTCTTGGTCCCCTCCCCCTTGTTCTCTTACCAGTAGTCGCCACTGGTGCTTACAAAGGGGCGAGCGATTCCAGCAGTGCCCACAGTTCCCCCCCCCCCCCCCCCCCCCGCCAACTATCATATCGCTACGTCTCGCTAGTCGCCATCCCGTCCTGTAGTTTTTGTAACCTCCATACGGCGGCAGCAGCAGCAGCAGGTCTTCGGACTCTTATCCGCTTCGTATCGAACCATGACTACTGTCTCAAGTATCCCTATCAAGCAGCGGGAGTTGCAGAGCCACCACTTCGACAGCACTGTCTGGAATGATTTCAAGCCAAGGGACGAAGACGTTGTAATTGGCACGTAAGTTGAATTTGCGTAGTTCTGCGTTGCCCGCAACTGCCGTAGGTGATAAGGGCTGCCGCTGACTATTGGGGGGATAACTGCGGCAAAACGGTCTGATTTTGCGGACGCCGTCCGTACTGACACATCCGACACGGTGCAACATAAGGTTGTAGGTTTCAGCAGATAAGCTAGCCGATAGCGACTCAGCAATACAGTCCCATCGCTGCAGTTGAGCAGTTAGCGTTGGCACTTCCCGTGTGGATCTCCCTGTCTCGACCATATACTGGTACCTGTGCTCGGCGAGTCCAGCACGTGACTACTACCTGTACCTGTACTGATGATTGAATGTTAATATCTTACCATACGGATAAATGTAGAACTGTATAAATTAGGCGCGCTGCTCGGATTCCATGGTTCTGTACCTCAGTTCCGTGGCGCTGACTTTCTTCCCTCGAGAGCGTGTCGAGTGCTTGTGTGTTTTCCTCAAGTGTGCCTTCAACCTAGAGTGCTTGTCGTCCGACATCAATTGGCCGCACTGGCTACTCTGCTCTGTCGCTACTAAGTGTTTTACGTGGAAGCCAACGACTCCGCTCAACCACAGCGGTTCTTTGCTTTGCTGTGCAAGCTTTGACAATTTCAGTAATCAATTTGAAAATCCATTCTCTCCAGTAAATAATAATCGCAAAAAAAATCGACTGCAATACCGCCGCGGCCAAATAAAAGTTTACGAGAAACCGACTCACTCTCGTACGTCTTCCAACACCTCAACCGGAACCTCTTCGACTCCTTTACATATCACGCACGATTGAAGCCTATCAAGAAAACTTTAATGTGTATATGATGTGCTGGGAGCACTCAGCCGGGTTCACCTCCTACCTTCGCGACTGCGGCTGCGACCGCCCACAAGTGCCGCCGTATGTATATTATATTCATCTAATCTGATGGCGGTACACTTCATACTACAGCGACATAGAACAATTAATAGGCGATTGGGTTTTTATTGGGTCTACAGATGTTAGGTGGCGCCCCTCCCTTGTCTGGATTTCTGTGGGCTGATGCTGTGGCATGCCTTCCTGTTCCTCGGGCTCAGGTTTTTCCCTCTTTTCTTCCTTTTGCTTGGTGGCCCCCACTGCTTTTTCTTGTAAGAATTTTTTCCCCTGCTCTCATGGGATACGGGAGCTGATGCAGGTACCCTTGTACATGACTACCTGTACTTATGCCCAACCCATTATTAAAATACAGGTACTGCAAATTAAGGTACCTGGCACGTCCTGAGTACTGCGGGAAGGAAAAAACAATACGACAATGTCTAGGGCTTTAGGGCTTTTTTGGAACATTTGGCTTAGGGCTTGAGTGTTCAGCGCTTAGTTTGGGGTGAGGCAATTGGCAGGACGGGTACTTTTTGAAAAGGAAGTGCTCATCTCCCTTTGTTAAGAAAGACCGTCACCGAAAGCTACCAATACAACTAAAGCGCCTTAACAGTGGTTATGCGGATTTGCTGTGGCAATTCTACATGAATCGTGTGCGTGAGTCGTTATCGACGTTTTTTACGACGTGGGCTGGCGTACTTGTTTGATAGGTATGGCAAGGCCGGCACAACGTGGCTGCAACAAATCGTGGGTGCTCTTGTGCATCAAGACAACCCCGACGTCAACATTCAGGAGCTGTCTCCCTGGCTAGACTTGCGAGTGCCGCCGAAGGAGGTGAAGATTGCGGCTCTCGACGCGCAGACTCATCGCCGCGTCATCAAAACCCACCTGCCCGTCGACGCCCTCACTTGGCATCCCAACGTGAAGTACGTTTACGTAGCACGCGACGGCCGCGACGTGGCCTGGTCGCTCTACAATCACTACATCAATGCCAACGACGAGTGGTACGGCGTTATGAACGACACGCCTGGTGATGCGCACCCTCATCTCCCGTCGCCCGTCACGTTTTCCTTGCGTATTGCCTTATTACCGCCCCCGACAAGCATTTACGCACCCCTAACCTATTTTTAGCTGTAGCTGTCGGATTACAGGTATGTTAAACAAGATACCCTCCCCTGGTCGCTTAATCCACCCTCACCTGTCGATTCTTATCAGCCATTCTGTCCATCAATATTCATTGGTTTCTGTGTATGTCATATGCTGCGGAAGTGATTCCACCTTGATAGCACGAAAGTTACGAATGCGCTTACGAAATCTGAAAAGCTTCCTTTCTTGCTGGCCGCGTATTTGTGGCGTGACAGGTCGCGTGGGGCCGCCCATCCCTAAGATCCCCAAGGACTACGATGTGATGCAGTTTTATGAGAAATGGTATACGACCGGACGCATTGGCTCAGCCGTGTCGAATGCTAGTCATCATGCATTGGTTCAGCAGCCAATGGATGCGACGTCACGGGTGTGTACTGGGCATTGTTCACCGACTGACGGCCGTTTGTGTAATCAGGATCAGCGAGGATGGGCAGCCCTTTTGGTCGTTCTGGGACAATGTCAAGACATGGTACGTCACAGAATCCCGCTGAGATTATCTAGGAATACATTTGCTATTTCTTTCAAGTGATTGGTTCTCGTTTTTACATCCATCGTTCCTGTTCGAATGGCGCGGCGTAGGTGGGGCGTGCGCAACCAGCCCAACGTGATGTTTTTGCACTTTAACGACCTCAAGAGCGACCTTCCCGGCGCGATGCGCAAGGTTGCCGCTTTCCTGGAGATCCCCGTCCAGGAGGAGAAATGGGACAAGACGGTCGAAAAGTGCACTTTCGACTGGATGAAGGCACGGCGACGCTGCGCCTTGTGCTCTAAACTTGCCCTCTTGCTTTTGCTATCATTAAAGAGAAAGTTGTTTTGCAATCGATGCAGACATAAGGCTCCGACGGGGGGTGCTTAAGCTGAACTATCAGTATGATAAAATAATCTACGACAAGTCTAATGTCGCGATACAAAAAGCAATAAATATTGGTATCATAGTCTTTGGCACTGATTGCGCTGTGTATGTTGAGTAGTACAAGTTAGTGGGTTCATCTGTCGTCGCTTCCACGAATAGTTGATCAGCACAGCTTATTATGGGTCTTGTTATGATCTCAAATGTAACTAGCGACATTTCAGAAATTTACGTAAACATTTTAACATAAATGATTTCTTTATGCAATTTTCGTACTGTTTTACACCTGAGGCGGAGAACTGTGTCGTGGACCGGAAATTGCTGAGGCGCTCGATTTCGGTGTATCTGCACAGGAAAATGCGGCGGCGTGTGCGCCGTTGGGAGGCGCGTTTTGGGACGGGGGTGCGGGTACTTTCATCAACAAGGGCACCAACGGGCGGTGGAAGGACACCCTGTCGACGGAGCAGGTCCGAGAGTACGAGGCGCTGGCGGTGGAGAAGCTTGGCGCCGAGTGCGCTCACTGGCTGGCGACCGGGCAAATAAGCTCCGCCGAGAGCGACAAGTGAGGGCGTTCTGCCGATACTAGCGCAAATCGGACTGCGTGCCGTCCGGTGGTCATTCATTGCGATCTTCCCGCGTCATCATCGAGACTGTGGTTCTGGGTGAATTTAGATTTCTGATAAGTATATGATTTACTTCAAAATTGTTAGCCTCGTCGTTTGGATATATTTGATGTATATTATGGTGTTCAGGAATTTGCGCTCTGCACAACCTTCCGAGTCCCAAACGCGATGCACAACACCTGTGGCTAAATGGACAAGCACAGACAAACATAAATCTCACGTGCGCGTGGTTCTGATCTTGTAACGGTGCAGTATGCAACACCGCCCACGTATATTCTGTTCTCGGACCAGAGCATGGGATTCCCGATTCAGTATGCCCGACGTTGGATGCACTGTCAATAATTTGTACGAGCTGCAGTTTACGGAATAGATATTCAGTCGTTTGAATAAGCACCAAAAGATGGGAGTCGCGAATGCCTTGCTGTCCTCGCGGGTATCATTGATCCGAATTGATGGAATACCTCATCTGTCTTGTTCAGGTTTAAGGTCACGAATTCAACTCCATTTTCCCCGCCGATAACAGCTCAAACAAATCATTGTGCAACTGAGCGAATTCAGCGGCGCCTTGAAAATCTTCTGTACCTGCGTTTAGGCAGTCCATATTGATTGAGGACTATCTTCATTATCCGTTTGCACGCGTTTTGCATTTGGCGCAATGCCCCCTTCCAAGCTTGCACCCTAGGCCACAAGGTCAGCCGACGCCTCGGGAAAGAATGGATGTTGCTTATAGGATTTTTTGCCAGTAAGTAGGAATTCACGGCACTGTGAATAGAGACAAGTATAAGCACGGGGTTCTTACTGTCTGTCTATTGATTATATGGTGAGAAGCATATGTCTCTCATGAGAAAATAAGCATATTGTCTTTCACCACGGCTCGACCTCACGAGTGTTTTGCAAGACTATATCCCAAGTTCGGAGCCAATTCTGAGGGTGTTGATGATAGAATTAAGTGCGTCGCGGTGGAGGTTGTATCAAAACGCGTTGGGGTAGCGCATGTAGACTTGAATGAGATGCAGGGAGCATGCGATATCCATGAGGAGTGGTTTGTGACCTACATGTATAGACCGACACATACATCACCGAGTTCGGTGCGGTTAGTGGTATGGGAGAGTGATGGGGTGGATTGTACTTGTCGGAATCGTGAACGGATAGCTACACGTAGGTCATGCCGGCCCCACAAGGGGGCCGGGTGTAGTGACTAGAGAAGTGAGAAGAAGAGAGATGGCGGCCGGCGAAGGCACAAGCAGGGCTGGCCGGCCGCCACTAATAGGGAATAGAGTACGGCTAATAGCATAACACTAAGTACTAGGATGACAAACAGTTGCCTTGTACATATGCACTAGGCAACGGGATGCTAGTGCTAACACCCCCCCTCAAGTTAGACGTGGTCTTGACGTCGTCCTAGCTTGCGCCGAGGAAGGCTCCATCTTGGTCGAAGGTGTAGTGCTTGTAGCGCGTGTCTCAAGCCGGGTAGATGTAGCCACATGCGCTCACATGAACGTGCCGCTACCGGCGAGTTGCCGATAAGAAGCGGTCCCCAATGTACTGCGTAATGTACTAGTATGACATGTAGCGGGAAAAACTGTCCACGGGCGAATTAGCCGACGCATGAGAGCGACCAGCGAGGAAGCAGCAAAGCCAACAAGGCTGTTATGAGCGTGTAGGCACGCAAAAGCATAGACGGGCGCTCGTGTTGACTCCCCCCTTTCGCCTTCGGAAATGTTAGTAGCTCGCTAATTCAGGTGAGCGTTGCGGCGTTGCTTCGGGAAAAAACAATAACAATACTAATTTTAATGTACGCACGGGCCGAATTTTCGGGGGTGGGTTTTAAACAACCATATCCGGTCGAGAGCATCGGTAGAGTGAAGGCTAGGTGAGACTGAAAGTTGGGTGGGACGAGCGTGTCGCCTTGCCCTTTACACACGCTCGTCTCTTTTTACGCGGGAGATGGTAGGACAATCGCGGACAACCATCTCGAAGGCGAAGCGTGGTGTCGGCTGGACGATAAATTGCTAGCGCGGCGCTTAGCCCTTTGCACACGCTCTACTCTTTTTTACGTGGGAGTAGGTAGGAATAGCGTGGCGCCGAGCGCTTTACAAACGCTCTTCTCTTGTGTAAGTTGGTGGGGGGCCCATAACCTGTCGGAATCGGGACGAGCGGATAGTTACACGCATGTCGTAGTTTGGTACATATGTGGTATGTGGCCATATATGTCAATTATGCTTTTTCGGTGAGCCGGTAAAGCGCACGCCTAATACGCTAACGGTCGCGGGTTCGATACCCGTTGATTCCGATCTGGTATGTAGGCGTGTAACGGCCCAAGATGAACCCCACCTTCCACATTGGTTTCGGAGCCGGGCTGCGGTCCGGGGAGAGTCCGGGGGGGGGGGGAGGGGGAAGTGGTAGTGTCGTAGTTTGGTAAATATGTGGTATGTGGCCACATATGTCAACTATGCTTTTTCGGTGAGCCGGTAAAGCGCACGCCTAATACGCTAACGGTCGCGGGTTCGATAACCGGTGATTCCGATCATGGTATGTAGGCGTGTCACGGCCCAAGATGAACCCCACCTTCCACACGTAGGTCGTGTCGGCCCCACAAAAAGGCCGGGTGTGGTGACTAGAGAAGTGAGAAGGAGAGAGATATGGCGGCCGGCGAAGGCACGGACATGGCCGGCCGGCCGCCACTAATACGGAATAGAGTACCGCTAATAGCAAAATACTAAGTACTACGATGACGAATAGTTGCCTTGTACATGTGCACTAGGCAACGAGATGCTAGTGCTAACAATACCAAAGTTTTGATCGTCGTTGGGTGGATCGTCGTTTCCGAGCGGAGAGGGGCCACTTTTCATTGAGGCGTTCGTGTAGACAAAGTCTTACTAGCTCCATGCGAGACATTTGGCAGTTGTGACATAGATTAGGAGTGTATAGTCTATGAAGGGGTATGTGAGGGTGAGGGTGGGGTTGGATGGGTGGTAGTATTTGCCTCCCGAATGTGGGGGTTAGGGCGTGAGGTGGTATGGTGGAACGAGTAAAACAATTTGTATCTAAAAGCTCACGACTAGCATAAATTAACGCTTGTTGTTTGTGCTCTCACTGTTGTTGAAAGTACAAATGAGAAAGATTATTAAAGATGTCACTGTCATTGATTGAACACACGAATGTAATTGGATATAATGGCTAATTGTGCATGTCACTTCCCTCCATTGCACAAGGCTAGCTAGCTCGCGTTTAGCCTAGCTAGCTCGCGCATGGTCTTGCTTGGCCCTCATGCCTTGCGTTAGGGTTCTCGTAACGGTCTCAACATGCTAGCCATGTAGCTTGTATGTATCGGGAAATCAGACCATTGCGTCATGTAGCATGTTTAGATTAACCGTGCGTATTGTACGTACCGTGAGGTACTCTTGGTGGAATATTATACATTATCCTCGAGCTAAGTTGCAGTGGCGACGTAACCGCATTACGTCGTTTCGATGGAAAAGCATAGATAAGATAAATAACAAGTACATGTACAATGTCATGTAACGTATTGTTACATGACAATACTCGTCACACTCGCACCCTCCTCCTCTTGACAATTCAATGAGGCCACGTGGGAGGCCAACCTCGACGGCAATCTTCACGAGTCACAATGATTGCTTACTCATATACCAAAGCAATCACTAGGACTCATGAGTGCGCGCTACGTAAGCGTGCACGAGGTCGACGTGCGCTTGAGTCTTGACAAACGCGTGCCATTTGGGCGTGTGCAGAAAATTCTGCAACGCCTTCGTACGGCGTACCTCGACTGATTACTGCTAGACAAGTGGAATATCGTCATCGATGAAGTGCGTCATGAGCAACACTTATTTTCCATGTCAACCAACAAGCGAGTTGATGCACACATGAGAGATGTGAGAGACGCCGATTTCCTCATCGTCCTTTGGTGTCGTAACCGGAACGACGGGGCGAAGTGAATTTGTAGAGCATGATCGCAGATTGTTTGCGTGAAACACTGGATGTAAGCATACTGTCGTTGGCAATTTCAATATTCAACTGTGTTGTTTGCAGATTTACTCCTCGGCGATAAAAGGAGCAAGTTGTCGATCAAGTAGCTTCATGTTAAAATGTCCAAGGTTTGCAACAAAAAATCACTTTGCGTATATTTACAACAACAATCACTTTGTCTCCTCAAGCGAAGTGCATGGCTGTCGATGGTTTAGCACGGGCTTGCGTCTCATCCTTGCGTAGTTGTAACACCTATGCGCGTACAAGAGTGTGTAACTCATATAACTGTTGTAACCACTACGTTCAGCCGTTGCGTCTTCCTAAATCGGGATTAAAGGTCGCATGCTAAATAGTAGGCATGGGGCTCCTCATGAGTATAGCCAAAAATCGCCTCGAAGGGTGTATGCTCTTTTCCGAGTGCACGAGTAGCGTGGTACGCAAAATTATACTTGAGGCAGCATGGCTGTCCATTCCGACTCGTCGGATCGCCAGAAACATATAGGAGTAATTGATGAAACGTGTTGTTTACGCGCTCCGTTAGGCCGTCCGTCTATGGGTGTCGTGTGGCGGTTCGCCTTCTATAGCTAAACTGCTAGCACAAATCACTCTAATCACTTCTTTCGCTGCTTGAAGTAAGAGTGACAATGCATATGGGAGGTGATGAGAGGATGTCTCACTGCGTGTTCTTTAGCAGTATATATATTGTAATCGAACAAAGGAATTGTTAAATGGTTCTGTCACTGTTAGCACTAGCATCCCGTTGCATAGTACTTATGTACAAGGTAGCTATTTGTCATTCTAGTACTTAGTGTTATGCTATTAGCGGTACTCTATTCCCTATTAGTGGCGGTCGGCCGGCCTTGCCGGTGCCTTCGCCGGCCGCCATCTCTCTCTTCTCACTTCTCTAGTCACCACAGCCGGCCCCCCTTGTGGGGCCGGCACAACATCCGTGTAACTATCCGTTCCCAACTCTAACAGGTTATGGGCCCTCCACCAAGTTATACACTAGAGAAGAGCGTGTGTCAAGCGCTCGGCGCCACGCTAGTCCTACCTACTCCCACGTAAAAAAGAGTAGAGCGTGTGTAAAGCGCTCGGCGCCACGCTAGTAATTTATCGTCCCACCGACCCCACGCTTCGCCTTCGAGCTGGTTGTCCGCGACTATCTTACCATCTCCCACGTAAAAAGGAGAAGAGCGTGTGTAAAGCGCCCGGCGCCACGTTCACCCCACCTAGCTTTCAGTCTCACCTAGCCTTTCAGTACTTTAATTAATACTGTTATTTTTTTTCCCGAGGCAATGCCGCAACGCTCACCTTACTTAGCAGCGAGGAGCTTAATTTTCCCACGGCGAAAAGGGGGAGTCAACACGAGCGCCCGTCTATGTTTTTGCGTGCCTACACGCTCCTAACGGCCTTGTTGGCTGTGCTTCTTCCTCGCCGGTCGCTCTCATGCGTCGGCTAATTCCCCCGTGGACAGTTTTTCCCGCTACATGTCAGAATAGTACATTACGCAGTACATTTGGAACTGCTTCATATCGGCAACTCGCCGGTAGCGGCACGTTCTTGTGAGCGCATGTCGCTACACCTACCCGGCCGGAGACACACGCTACAAGCACTACACCTTCTACCAAGATGACACCTTCCTCAACGCAAGCTAGGACGACGTCAAGACCTCGGCTACCTTGAGGGGGGTGTTAGCACTAGCATCCCGTTGCATAGTACTTATGTACAAGGTAGCTATTTGTCATTCTAGTACTTAGTGTTTTGCTATTAGCGGTACTCTATTCCCTATTAGTGGCGGTCGGCCGGCCTTGCCGGTGCCTTCGCCGGCCGCCATCTCTCTCTTCTCACTTCTCTAGTCACCACAGCCGGCCCCCCTTGTGGGGCCGGCACAACATCCGTGTAACTATCCGTTCCCAACTCTAACAGTCACCTCCCCCTATTACACTAGGCTGAAAAAGGTTTCTGCCCAGATAGCTTACGCATGCTTTTCTCGCTTACTTGTCAGGCGTTAGGGCTTTCCAAATGTCGTCAACGGTCTAGAGACGCGACTCGACTAGCATGGAGAATCACGCCGCGGCTCATTCTGCATCGGAAACCTCGCTTAGGCGCGTCATCTGGCTAGTTAGATTACCTGTGCGTACCTGTACGTACCGGGAGGTACTGTCGTACAATATGCATCAGAACCCTTGCTAATATTGCAGTAGCGACGTACCCACGTTGTACGTCCATCCGATGGAAAAGCACGAATTGGAATCAATAACGAGTACTTGTACAATGTCTTGTAATGTATTGTTGTATGATTGTACTCGTCGCCGTCGACTGGACGACATGTGAAACTGCGTGCTAAGGCGTCTCTAACGTGACCGCCAGAAGACAATGGCGAATTTCGGGTCACGATCAATAACCATCACTCGTGGTTGTCTGCGTAATCTATTGAGTCCATGTAAAAAGGAATTCGCAGTTTCCTATGTTGTGACATGCTTTGTGCGCGGTAGAAAATGACCACTCGAGTAAGATGATAGACCACAATCAACACACTGTCAAATCCATTGCTTACTAGGAAGTGTGCTGGGTATTCAATGCCAACGGTGTGCCACGGTCGGGGTGGAGCATGCATGGGGTAAAGAGCCGCAGCCATCTGCGGTTGAATATTGGCTCGTCGACACACTACGCAATGCTTGCAATAACCTTAAACATCTTGGAGAACTCGGTTCCACATGCATTTGTCGAGCGCTTTAGCAAGAATGCCGACAAATGTTTTGTGTTGTGATGATTGATTGTCACGCAATTCAAAGCTTAATTTCAGTCGGAGCTCAGAGTTCCGTGGGAAACACATGCGATCGATGCGCCAAAGTACTCCTCATTGGCTTCAACCCGACTGTCTCTTGTCCACTTACCCTCGTCCCCATAAAACGAGTCTTGGGAGTACACCTCGCGCTTGAGATCAGCGATCTCATGGCTCAAACGCAACGCATTAAGAATAATATAGGTTAATTGTGCGTTTTCTAACGGCGACATGGAGTTCCGCCGAAAATTATCATATGGCGGAATCATCTCGCCATCTAATAACAATGGAAATGTGGCATGAGGTATGAACTATGGTCTCCGACTTAACGGATCAACTTCGTTGAGGGCTCCCTTGCGGTACGCAAGTGTCATCGTGCGCATAAACGGCTGCAATTCCCGCAGGTAACGAGCTTGCCGCTTGTTCATTGTGGTGTTTGATTGTTTGAACACATGTCGCATTGTGTCGTGGCATGTTATGACAAGGAACTCTGAGCACCCTTCAAGGTAACACCTCCATTGCTTGACGGCTTCACATACGGCCGATTCCTTCCAATCATAAGATGAGTAGTTGTTGCCACTCTCAGCCGGATTCAACTTACGCGCCTAGTACGATACTAGTTGACATCTTCCTCCTTGGTCTTGCAACATGATTGTTGCAATTCCCAGTGTTGGAGCATTTGTAGCTACGGTGAGCGTCGCGTCCGAAAGGATAAGGTATGGCGCGGAAATGAGCCGGAAGTTGAGAATCATGATGGCTTCTAAATAGGCAGATGTCATAGTAACCTCCCGCGGCTAAAACTTCCGTAGCAAGTCCGTCAATGGAGCCGTAAGGTCGCGAAAATGATGAATGAACTTGGAGCACAAGTTGCAGAACTTCTTTTAGCGTCTTTGGGACTAGACAATCTTTAAAACCCACAATTTTCCTGGCCGAAACGGAAATCTTGCCTTCCGACAATATGTAGCCTAAGTATTCCTTGTCATGAAGGCCGAAGAATTATTTGTTAAGGCGCAACTTCAAGCCCTCCAAGACGCAATTAATTCCATGAATGGACTTGCGCAATACTCTTTGACTACACTTAGTAGCTCAAAGATTTTTTCTAGAGGTTTCAAAAGTTTCTTACGGATGATTTCTAGACAACAGAGATGCTCGAAAAGGTTGCCACTGAGCCACGAAGCTTCCCGCCGGTTCGATTTTGCCTACCGAAGAGCATATCGACGCGGCCGATCCTGAGTCGTTGGAGAAAACGAGCCTAACTTTGACCATCGACGATTTTACGTTGCTGAGCGGCAACCGTGTTCGAGTGTCGTTACCCGCTAGACAATATCAACTTGATTACGTCTTTATTGCTAATTTGTGTACGCCACCTAAGGTCGAACACGCCGTAACCGCTCAGTCAACCATCCATCATGACTATCCATAATCTTAATAAGTCGCTCCGACTAATGTTGACATTAAAGGGCTTTCTCTTACGCCGTCAAAGATTGGACTCGTCGGGGACACTCATCGTAAGTTTGAGTTTATACATTTTGGCTACGTGGCTCAATGTTACTCTTTTCGAGGCGCTATACTTCACCGACATTTCTTTCTTCACGAAAGCTCGTCGCTACCGAGGAAACTCTTCTTTCACTACCGCTTTTCAGCTGCCGATTGTGGTCCTATGCTTCGGATGTTAATCAAGGGCTACATTAATCGTGAGTGTGGTGAGACGCCTAATGATTTACGCACGGGAGTTTTGGTCCCTACAACCAATTTTGTTGGTTTTGAGCGTAACAATTACGCAGACGCAACGTAAGGAAACGATTTACGCTCCCTACCAGTCATGTCAAGACCCACGTAAACTTGAGGACATGTTGGAGATACAACCTCGACGCTTCGTCATGTTGGGCATCAACGCTGACTCGTACAACGCGTTGTCGTCAGGGTTACGTCTAAGTTTTCATGTCCCTTGAAATGTTTGTAGCGTAACCGTAAGCAACATGCTTCAATTCCAGTCACGTTCGACTCTGTAGGTACAAAGATTTGCAAGACGTCCCTACTGCCCAACGTTCGGGATGACGCAATTAACGCCCTAATTCAACTACGCATGGATCCTTGGGTTACGCCACCTAGACGTAGCGGTTCGATGACTTTTTACGGGGGTCTCGACAACCTCTTACGGACGACTTCCAATGCGTTCGCTTCATCAATGGCTTGGCAAATTTCCAACTTCAATGTCGCGCGACATAGTTTGTGTGGTAATCAAGTTGCTACACAGCAATGTTGGTCAAGTAGCATCGTGATAGTACGGCAGTGACTCAGCACTATAAGATGATAAGCCAATCAGCAATAGAGAGGATTAGGTTGCTGATGGTGGCAAGTTGGTGAGCGTTAGATATCATCTAAAGGCTTAGAATATACGTTAGCGTGTGCTCACCACAAGGTGAGTGCGTGTCCTGTGATAGGCAAGTGCTAGGCACTTGCTGAGGGTGAGATGACATGCAGTGTCACTCACCGAGTGTAAGCATTCCTTATCGCCCCCTCAACTTTGACAGGTTATGGGCCCTCTAGCTGCTAGTTGTTGGAGTCATTTGTCTTGACTGGAACCTAGAGCTTGCTTCTCGAAGAGTGGTAGATCTCTGTGGTGTCGCACGATACGTGAGGTGCGGCTGGCTCACAAAGTGGCTGGCTCTTGCTTGTGTTTGTAGCTTTTCTTCGATACCCGGCTGGTAGCGACTTGTTTGTGTCGCTTGGAGCCGACTTGAACCCCCGAACGCCGACTCGTGTGACGTGAAGATCGGCTTGCTTTCCTTTGTTATAGCTTGGCGCTTTCTGGAATTTTATTCGCTTCCGGAGCTTGTCACCCGCGAGTTTCTTTTTTCGTGAAGTGAAAGCCTATAGTGGTCCGGCTGAATTTTTGGAAAGGCATCTTACCACAAGTGTACTAGCACTCATGTACGACGTCACTTGACCGACCTTCTGAGACTCGATTCTGATTGCATTGGCCGTATAGACTCCGGGAGTACAACTGCGTCTTCGGTCAGCCCTTTGTCGTCTCCTTTTCTGAGCCATGTTGCCCGCCTCTTCACCGGTACTTGGTGCTTTTCTTGTTGGCGTTTTTCCTGATTTTCTGGTGCTCTTGCAAGCGCATCCGACGTACCTGCTATGTATTCCGTGAAACTACCCAAATTCAGTGGGGAGGGACGAGATTTTGACGTGTAAAAGAAACGTTTCCGTGCATTTGGCTTGATGCAAAAGTGGGCTCCGGCTTTGTCGTCGGATGGTGCCGCTTCCTCTCAACAACAAGTCGACATGTACTCCACATTGATTCTTGCGCTGCCGGAGGACGAGCTTTCCATTACCGAGAATGTTAGCGAGGATGACAAGACCTGCGGCCACACTGCATGGACTGCGTTAGTCAATCATTATGAGGACGATGGTATTTACCGGTGTACGGAACTATTGCAGTACTTTGAGGCGCCGCAAGCGGACGGCGAGAGCGGCATTCAATACCTGAACCGGTTAGTTCGACTGCAACGACAGCTTGCGCGAGTTGGGGACGTCGTCCACGACCGACGTATCATCATGTACTTGGTGAAGGGCCTGCGCAGCGAATACCACTCCATCACCGACACGTGGGACGTACACGACCTCAGCATGGATACCGTCAAGCGTGATCTTCGTCAGAAGGGCATGCGCATCGAGAGTCGTGCGCAATCACATACAACGGAGCCCCCAACGCCTACGGCTTTTGCAGCGTCTCATGATGACTCAGCGACTGAACTTTTGAAGCGGCAAGTCTCCGAGCTGAAATCTCTTCAAGGAGCTGCTACTACTCGTCGTACCTCATATGGCAGAGGCGGAGCGAGATTTTTTCGTGGTGTTTGCTATGGCTGTGGTAAGAAGGGCCATCGCAGGTCCGAGTGCCCGGTCAACAACACCGGAGGTAACTCTGCGCAAGTGGACTCCCCGGTTGCTTTTCCGGCGGTCATGGACGTGACGGCCACCCCTGCGAGGCCATTCTCCGAGGCTCGACACATGTTCGAGCGCGATGGGGAAACGTGGATGTGGTTGGCCGACAGCGGCGCTAGCCATCACATGACTAGTGTGCGCCGTGACTTCTGTGTGTATCGAGCGCTCACCGACCGGCTTTGGGTGAAGGGTATCAGCACCCGCGCTGTTGGCGTGGGCTCGGTCCGAATCATTGTAAAGGCTGAAGATGGAGAGGAGATTCCTGCCACGCTAAAGAATGTGCTCCACGTTCCTGAGCTATCCCATCGCGCGTCGTGGTCTTACCATCGGCTTTTCAGCCTCACCCAAGCTCGGCGACAAGGTCATTCTGTGGTGTTAGCTGATCCCGTGGACCACCTTCGTCTTCATGCCGGTCATGGTGGTGGCGTGGTGGTTCCGTTGGAGCGCGCGCATTTGTTAGTGTGGTTGCCGGCGCGGGTTGCTTCGTCGAATCCTACCGCTTCGGTCGCCACTGCGCCATTGGAAAAACGGTTGTGGAATTCCCGACTCGGTCACCTTGGCGAGTCGCAATTGGACGGGCTCTTGGCCACTCAGGTGGAGGGTGTGTCGTTTTCTGCGTCGGAGAAGTTGGGCTTTTGTGAGACATGTGATGTGTGTAAGTCGCACGTCCGCCGTATATCTCGTGAGCCGGCTGACCAGAACGTTGGTGTCTTTGAGGTCCCAGGCTTAGACTTCTGCGGTCCTATGCGTGTTCCATCCTTGGGAGGACGGCGGTACAGCTTGTGTGCGGTTGATCTCCGGAGCCGTTTCATGCTGCATGATGCGGTCCGCTCCAAGGATGAGGCTCCCGCCTCGTTCCGTCGCATGTTGCCTACCATCCGTTCTCTTGGGCTCACGGTTCGTCGTCGGGTGGACAATGACACGGTGTTCTTAGGTGCTGACTTCCGAAACCTCTTGGATGAGTTCAACATCGCCATGGAGATCACTGCCCCTTACGCGCATTGGCAACATGGCCGGCGCCCGCCGGCGGCGCAGCGGCGGCGGCCCCGGAGGGGGGTGCGCTCGCATGCCCGTCGGCACCTACCTCTACCTCCACGCGGTGGGCGCTGGTAACCCCATAGCCGTGCCAGGCCTGGCACGGTAGGGGGCTCAACGAGGTACCTGGTACCGACAGCTGCGATCCGCGTGATCAACAGCTGTCGGGAAGCCCTGTACGGAGGGTTTTGGAAAAACATAACATCCGTACTCCGGCACATGGATCTCCCGCTCGGCCAGTCCGATATGTCTTTTCCGCGACTAAATACTCGAAGATACTCTCCCAACGATGGGGCGGGGGTGGCGTCTGCGAAATATTTTTTGGCGAAGAGGGGTACGGGCGGATCAGCGGAGGGACGAGGGTGTTGGAGCTGGCGGCGGACAGCTGGGAAGCAGCGCTAGGGACGGCGCTCGCTAGCAGCCGCCAGCCCTGCGATAGCCTTAGGTCTCCCTTGGGGGCGAGGCTTGTTGCTGCGCAGGACGGAAGATGGTCGCAGCCGGAGGAGCGACACCGTCTGGCGGCGGCGGTCCCTAGGATCGCCCGCCGCCGGAAAAGCCCGGTACGGGGGGTTTTTGGAAAAATTCCCGTACCCACCATCTTTTGAGGACCGACGACTCGATCCCTGTGTTCTTCCAACCTCTTCCCTAGTCGGTACCCGGTTATCGACAGGCTGCCTCAGGCAGTGTGCCTAGGGTTATCGTAACGGCACACTGCTCGTAAAGGCGGCCCCCTAACAACGTAAACCACCGGGGGAGGGCATGGACGGCCACAGCGCGATCAGATAGGTGTTGGAAACAGACGGGAAAAGGACAGGTGACATGAGAAAATCTGGCTCGGGGGCAGGAGAGCCAGCCGGACACCGTCTGCAGCCTAGTTCTTTTTTCTTCTCAGCCCCCGAAGGAGGAGAGAAGACTCGGCTAGGTGGAGAGCTGCGTCGAGAGGAGCGGCTAATACCTCGGGCGGGGTTGAGCACGGATCAAGGCGGGACCGACGACGACCTATGCGAGGGGGGTTTTTCACCTGCCTTTCCCCCCAAGCTCCGGCACGACCGGAGTCGCACAGGAGCCGAGGTCAGGCAGGTTCGCCTCGACCAGCTCAAGCTGAGCAGCCTTGCTGATCAGCGACCCCGCGGCGGCTGGAGCAGGCCGCGTATCGTTGAGACTAGCGACATCTTTTATTTCATACTGTATCCAAAAAAAATACGTATAGATCAGAAAATAATAAATACCTAGATACGGGTATGTTTTAGACGGTATCGTTACTGCCATTGGAGAGGTTGGGATTAGTGGTTCACGGTCTACCTCACGCTTAGAAGTCCAACAACAAGTTGAGCATAGCAAAAGGGGGGCCCAGAGACTCCAGCCGGTTTTACTGGTATTGGAGTAAAATATTTCAATTTCAATATTTCAATTTCAATTTCAATTTCAACATGGCCGGATTGAGCGGCAGTGGGGGACATTGGTCCCGATGGCGCAGTCAATGATCCGGCAGGCCGCGCTGCCTAAATCGTATTGGGTTCTAGCGATGGCTGCTGCGGTGCATGTCCGCAATCGTGTGCATAGTAGCGGAGCCGGCGGTGTACCTTTCACCTTGGCGACCGGTAGACGAGCTGATTTGAGCTCCATGCGGGTCTTCGGCTGTCCGGCCTATGTCCACGTTGACAAGTCTCAACGCCGCAAAGTTGACGATCGCGCGTGGAAGGGTGTCTTTGTTGGCTATGCTTCCGAATCACCTGCGTGGTTGGTGTACAATCCTGCTACTCGTCGGGTGGTGAGCAGCCGTAACGTGGGGTTCGATGAGACTGCAGTCCTCTCCATGGGGGAGAGCAATGCGGAGCAACGCATTGATGATGAAGAGGACAACATCCCGCGCACCATGTGTAGCGAAGAACGGGATACACCTTCGGGGGAGTCGCCGCTACGGGAGTCGCTGCAGCATTCCGGGTCGATGGAAGATGAACGGGACATGCATTCGGGGGAGACTCCACGTCCAAGGTATAATCTTCGATCCACTGTCGCACCACAGCAATTCGTACCCAGTCCAAGGTATAATCTCCGTTCAGCGGGCGCTTCGGGAGATGGATGGACTACGGGAAGTACCGCGGCTATTAAGTCAGCCAGCAGCCCGAATGTTCAAGAGCATGTGTCATACAAGCAAACGCTGAGGAGTCCCCAATCGGGGGAGTGGGAGGCAGCTATCAAGAGCGAGTACGACTCACTTGAATCTCGGAAAACCTGGACATTGGTCCCTTGTCCTGCCGGTCGCAAACTCGTAGATTCCAAGTGGGTGTTCATGCTGAAGCGCGATGCCAATGGACAGATAACAAGGTACAAAGCAAGACTTGTGGCTCGCGGGTTTACTCAGGAGAAGGGTGTGGACTACCACGAGACCTTCGCTCCCACAGTGAGGGTGATTCCTATTCGAACGTTGCTCGCTCTTGCTGCTTATAATGATTGGGAGGTGCAGCAGCTTGATGTGCTGACGGCATTTTTGGAGGCCGATATCGAGGAGGAAATCTACATGATGCAGCCGGAAGGATTCCGTCACTTCGACATCAATGGAGAGGAGCGAGTGTGCTTGTTGAAGTAATCATTGTATGGCCTCATGCAAGCTCCTAGGAACTGGAATAAGACAATCACAACATGGCTAGAGGAGTATGGCTTCAGCCAATCCAAGGTGGATCCCGGCATTTACGTCTTCATCAAGGAGGGTGGGCTTTATGTCTTGGCGTTGCACGTGGACGACAGCATCATCGTCGGACCAGCGGGTAGCTTCATCGTTGGGTTCAAGTCGGCTTTCGGTGAAAGATTCAACGTGCAAGACCTCGGTCCAGTGTCTTGGTTGCTTGGCATGACAGTCGAGCGTGATCCTTGCAGCCGCATCATCAGGATTGGACAATAACAACACGTATTAGATATGTTGCAGCGCTTCAACATGATGGACTGCAAGCCAGTGGGCTCACCTATGGCGGTTGATGCTTTGAGCAATTGTGTGGAGACGTCGACATCAAAGTTGCCTCCCGGTCTGGTGCCGTACCAAAGCTTGATCGGTAGCTTGCTCTACGCTTCCGTAAGCACACGGTCCGACATCACCATGGCTGTTACCCACCTTAGCAAATACATGTCTGACCCCTCTCAGTCACATTGGGAGCAAGCCAAGAGGGTGCTTCGCTACCTCAAGGGGACCGCAGATTCGGTGCTGATGTACGGTGGCGCACCTTCATCAAAGGTGGTAGGATGGTCAGATTCTGACTACGCGAGTGACATTGGCGAGCGGCGCTCTCGCACGGGGTATGTGTTCATGCTCGACGGTGCAGCGGTGAGTTGGAAAAGTCAAAGGCAACAAACTGTGGCGCTGTCGACAGCGGAGGCAGAGTATATGGCGCTGACTACGGCCACTTAGGAGGCGATGTTTTTAAAGCAACTGCTCCATGAGTTTTACCAAGACTCCGGGTCTCCCATCACAATTCACGAGGACAATCAGAGTTGTATTGCACTCAGCAAGAATAGCATGACAACCGTACACAGCAAGCACATGGACGTGAGGTACCACTTCTGTCGGGAGAAGGTGGAGAGCGGAGCCATCGAGGTGCAATATTGTGCGACGGAGAACATGCTTGCTGATGTGCTAACCAAGCCATTAGTGAGTGCAAAGCACGGCAAGTTGTGCAATGCCATCATGGGATTGCCTGCGTAGCAAGGGGGAGTGTTGCGCGACATAGTTTGTGTGGTAATCAAGTTGCTACATAGCAATGTTGGTCAAGTAGCATCGTGATAGTACGGCTGTGACTCAACACTATAAGATGATAAGCCAATCAGCAATAGAGAGGATTAGGTTGCTGATGGTGACAAGTTGGCGAGCGTTAGATATCATCTAAAGGCTTAGAATATACGTTGGCGTGTGCTCACCACAAGGTGAGTGCGTGTCCTGTGATAGGCAAGTGCTAGGCACTTGCTGAGGGTGAGATGACATGCAGTGTCACTCACCGAGTGTAAGCATTCCTTATCGCCCCCTCAACTTTGACAGTGAACTAGAACCAAATGACAATAAGGCCAACACGCGATATCCATTCTTTTCCGATGCGTCGGTAAAGCGCACGCCTAATACGCAAGAGGTCGCGGGTTCGATATCCGGTGAGTCCGATGTTGCTATGTAGGCAAGTAACGGCCCAATATGAACCTCACCTTCCACATTGGCTTCGGAGCCGGGCTGCGGTCCAGTACGAGTCTGGGGGGGGGAGGGGGCGTGGCAATGTCGTGAACTAGAAGTTAGTAGCGAGAAGACCACTAAGCGACATCCATCCTTTTCCGATGCGTCGGTAAAGCGCACGTCTAATACGTAAGAGGTCGCGGGTTCGATACCCGGTGGGTTCGATCTTGGTACGTAGGCGTGTGACGACTCAAGGTGAACCTCACCTTCCACATTCACACTCAAGCCAAGTCTCCTAAACGAAGGGCTATAACATGCCGTTGGTCGAGTTACAAAATTCACTATATTAATTTCTTTCGCCTCATGTGGGTCGTGCAAGAAGCGCACCTACCCCAACCGACAACCCTAGAGGCAGCCGATCTTCCAAGAAGTCACTGATCGAGGGCACCAAACGCCTTCTTCGTGGTGAAGGTCCATGACGTGGTCGTGCCCTTGGTAATCGGGGAGGAAGAGGACGGACTTCTCCAAACATGTGCTGAATTGATTCTAACGCCATCGCTTAAGCTCTTGAAGCGCAAACAAGACCAATAGGAGGACTTTGTTAAAAGTGCCACAAGAAGGGCAACCGTGTCTTCCGGTACCCGGAGCTTACGGGCAAGGCGCCGGTCGACACCACCCAACACGTATAAATGATGGTGGCAAGGCTGCTCTTCGGACGAGTTGGAGCAACATGCTACATCTTCTTGCCGTTCAAAGACAATGTTAGCGATAGAGCTACAAGGTTCAACTTCGACACCTCCTTCGACTATGTTCCGACACATGCTAAACAAGTAGCAGGTTGTCGTCGTCAAAGCAAGCAGAGAAACAGTCGTCGACTTGCAACAATCAGACGCTCGATTGGTCGGAAGCTTGTGGAATGTGTTTTCGAACCTATGCACAGAAGCTTCGACTTCACTTTGGAAAGATGTGCAGACGACGAGGGTCAAAACTCGCACGGTGACTCATCTCATTGCTGTTCGCCGAGTGACTATGCCTTGGAGAGAGACTTCGGTGAAGAGCGTGTGTTCTTCAACCCACCATGGGAGTTGGCGTAGCAAATAGTATGTCATTTTGAAAGTTGCAGACGTACAACTCCTACATATGCGATGGTTGTTTTGCTCTACCTAAGTGGGCTAAGTTCAATGGCCTCACTCGACAATGAAAAGTGTGCCAATAATTCCTTGTTGGGGTTGAGTTGTTATTCGCCAGTGTGTGGACGACCCGACCCAACAAGAGTTCGTGGCGCTTGTTCCATGGCCATTTTAGCTGTGGTTGGTCGACGCTGATTGTGGGTTTTGCGATTGACCATTGACTAAACCACAAGTTGAGCCCCCATCGCTACAAGTACCGCCGTACGAACCTACAACGTCCATCGCTACGCTAAGATAATTTCATAAGGACGCTTTCGCATTGTTGACTGACCCCACCGAAGCTCGCCCGGTGTCGTCCGTGAGAGCCCACATGCGGGGCTCGTCGATGTCACGCGGGGGGCGCTCTATACCGGACGTGTTGAACGTGGTATGCACGGTTCGATAAGGAAGACACTGTAACTTGCGGTGTGCTGGTTACAGGTACGCTACACAACCAGCCTTGGGTGACGGCTGGTGCTGAGACAAGAGAAGTGAGTGGTGCTATAGCTGTTAGCTGTCTATACGCTAGTTCGTGATATCGTGCTCAGGCACTCTAGATGATGTCCTGTACATAAGGACTTCTATCAGAGCATACATTAGCTCTCTGTAACTAATCTACATTAGGAATTACTTACAACACTCCCCCTCAAGATAGCTAAGGTGTGTCTTGTAACCAGATGTAAGTGATTACATAATTCCCTCTACGATGTGTGTCGCTGCATGGGTCCGGATGT
Organism: Tetraselmis chui; assembly: GCA_026401115.1. NCBI lineage: Eukaryota > Viridiplantae > Chlorophyta > Chlorodendrophyceae > Chlorodendrales > Chlorodendraceae > Tetraselmis > Tetraselmis chui. The sequence goes on from JAPMLY010002456.1 coordinate 31,511, forward strand.
CCCCAGGATGGCGCTCCTGTGTTTCACGAGTGCAGGTCCAGGCAGTGGCTTGGTCAGCATGTCAGCAACCATGTTACCTGTGGGTAGGTACCGTAGTTTGATAGTCCCCAGCTGCACGTGGTCCTTCACGAAGTGATACTTCAGGTCGATGTGCTTGGTCTTCTCGCTCACCAGTGCATTCTGCGAGTAGGCAATGCAGCTCTGGTTGTCTTCCCAGATGGTGGTCGTCCCGCTGGCAGGTTGACTGAAGATTTCCGAAAGCATCTGTCGAATATGAATGGCCTCCTTGGTTGCGTCCGCTGCGGAGTAGTACTCTGCCTCGCATGTTGACTGTGCGACGCAGGACTGTTTCCTCGACTTGTAGCTGACCGCACCTCTGCCCAGTGTAAACATGAAACCCGAGCGTGAACGGCGTGTCTCACAGTCATTCCCCCAGTCTGCATCTGCAAAGCCTGTCAGTTGGAGAGTGTTGTCCGCACCCCCCCCCAACGTCAGGCTCATGCTGGGAGACCCTTTGAGGTAGCGTAGCACCTTCTTTAGGGCTTGCATGTGTGCCACCGTGGGGTTTGCCTGCGCTGAGCCCAGAATGCTAAGCGCGGTTGAAATGTCCGGTCTAGTGCAAACGGCGGCGTATTGCAGACTGCCGAGCATGCTCGGGTAGATGTCCCGGTCCGCGCCCGTGAGGGGTACCGGTGTCTGTTTGGCGATGGCAGCTAAGAACCCAGGGTCCATGGGTAGGCACGAGGGTTTGCAGTCCACCATGTCATGCTTGTCGAGCAGTTCACGCACGTATTTGCTCTGATCCAGGCTAATGGTGCGTGCAGCTCTGTCCCGTGTGATGTGCATGCCTATGATGTCCGACAGGTCGCCCTGGTCCTTGATGTCAAACCTAGATCGCACCAAGGCGGTGAAGGCCACCCGCCAGGCGGTGTTGTTGCACGCCACTGGAATGTCATCCACGTAGAGGGCAATCATGGCGAAGACCCCATCTGCCTCAAAGATGTAGATGCACGGATCGGACATCAGCTGGCGCCATCCCTGAGAGACGAGCCAGTCGCGAAGCAGCTCATTGAATTCCCGGGGGGACTGCTTCAGGCCGTAGAGGCACCGGCGCAGGTGACAGACATTGGTGGTCCCGTCATCGAACCCAAGGGGCTGTCTGATGTAGACATCCTCTTTAATTGGCGCGTACAGGAACGCCGTGTCGATGTCGAGACCGCCCAGTTCTAGATCACGAGCTGCGGCGATACTGAAGAAGACGCGGAGGCTGGCGAGGCGAATGACGGGTGAGAATGTCTCCGTATAGTCAATCCCCTCGCGCTGGCTGCATCCCTTTGCGACAAACCGCGCCTTGTACCGAGAGACTGCACCGGAAGCGTCTGTTTTGGCCTTATAAACCCACATGCTGTTGACTACGCGGCGTCCAGCAGGCAGGGGAACGAGATCCCATGTCTGATTAGACGTGAGTGAGTCGAATTCCAATTTCATAGCCTGCTTCCATTCCACCGCTTGTGGACTAGTCAGAGCATCCTTGTAGGATGTTGGTTCAACACAGACGCTCGCAGACACTAGGGCGACCTCTCCCACTGGTCCTTCAGAGCCCTGATGACGAGGGTGAGCTACCATCATGGAGAGATCTGGAAGAGGATAGATGTCGGCCATGTGGTCAGACAGGTCGGTCTCACATGAGTCAGTGACACACACCCGCGGTACAGTTGACACGTGAGCAACGTAGTCTTCGAAATGAGCGGGCGGGCCGCGCAGGCGAGTGGGTCTGTCGACTTCAGTCACAGTCACAGTGTCCTCTGCATCCATGTGCAGGTCTGTGAGTGGATGACTGGCAGGAGCAACAGTCACAGTCTCTGCATCTGCACACACATCGATCGACGAGGCGACGGCGTGGGATGACCCAAACCCGGGCACAAGTTCCTCAAACTTGACATGCACAGACGTTGTGATGCGCCGTGTTGCAGGGTTGTAGATACGATATCCTGGTGAGTTGTGTGAGTACCCCACCATCACCCCTCGGAACGCCTTCAGTCCAAGTTTCCGTCGCAGACTATCTGGTACCTTAGCAAATGCCGTACACCCAAACACTCGAAAGACAGACGCATCCGGAATCGCGCCTGTCAAAAGTGTGAGAGGGACCCCTCCGGATGGGCCAACAGCACGACTGTACGTGCGGTTACGGAGATGTACCACCGTGCTGATCGCGCATGACCACATGCTATTTGGCACAGACATCGCATGAAGCATGGAGGACGCGCAGTCGCGCAGAGTGCGCCACGGACGTTCCGCTTTCCCAAGCATGTGATGCGCGTATGGGGCAGAGAACTGGGTGCTGAACCCCAATCTTGTGCACATGAGCTGCGTGTGCGCTGCTTCGAACACCGAGTCCGAGTCAAATTTCAGAAATGGTGCAAAAGCATGGTGCTGGGAGTGAAATCTGGCATGGGTGTGCCGTGCGTCCAGGAGAATTGTCTCGAGGTTAGCGCATGTTTCATCCTTAGATTTCAGAAACCTAACCCACATGAAGTTTGTGTGATGGTCAATGACCAGCAGGCAATACTTCAGACCGTAAGGTGACGGGACACTGACAGGACCCCACAAGTCACATGACAGATGTTGAAGGGGGGCAGCTGGCTTTTGTGAGGCTGTGCGATTTTTAGGCGCAGACACAGCTTTGTTCAAGTGGCATGACTCACAGGAGAGATCATTTACAGAACTAGGCATAACAGGCACAGATGCCGTATTATGGGAGTGCTGAGCCTGAAGGCTCTGCATGTTCAGATGACCCATACGACTATGCCATAAAGCAGCATCACATCCAGCAGCAAGTGCGACAGATTTCTGTCTAAAACTGTCTACGTCACGCGAGGGCAGCCCCGCGCAGGCATGTGACCTCGGAAGGAGGTACAGTCCATTTCCCGATGGGATCAGCATCTCCATTCCTGTGGTGACCAACTGCATGCCGGAGTCAGTGTTGGTGGGAAAAGAAAACTCACACCCCGAGTGTTTTTGCATCCAGCTGACGCTCAGTAAACGACTGATACGCTGTGCAGACCGAGATGACAAATCAGGGGTATAGAGTGCATGAACGCGCCGAAAGACTGTTCGACCAGAAATCAGACAAATGGGAATGCGAACGGTTCCACTGCCCTGAACTGTGACACCGACCCCACCGACAGTGCTGTTGCGGGTCGAGGGACGAAATTCCGAAAAATCCGATCGAAAAGACGTTAAGTTGACAGAACACGCGGAGTCGACAACCCAGTAATCCGACAGATCAGCAACAGAAGCTGTAGCGGACGCAAAAGCAACAGAGGCAAAGGATGTACCGACCTCTGTGTCGTCGTACTCGTCCTGCATGTCATATTCCAGTGTGTCCTCAGCGGCAGCATCCCCCGCTTCAGTATCTCCCTCAGCAGGTAGGTCGCTGAGATGAGCCGTGGGAGGTGGTTGTCCGGCGTACTTCTCCGCAATCTGCTTGCGCTTGGCCAGTGTCCAGCGGAGGACATCAGCATCTGGTGCCTTGCAGGTAGACCAGACGTGATTTGGGTCCCCGCAGGCCCCACACTTCATGGAAAACTTGGACTTCTTCTTGTCCGATGTCCAACCGCCGATGCCACGGCCACCCTGGCGTTTTCGATCCGCAAGGAAGGCATTTACTGGATGTCCCGCAGCAGCACTGTCAGGATGACTGGAGATGTCAGCGTCCAGGTTCTGCGCCTGATGAATAATGCTGCTCATTACCTTGTCGGCGGACAAGATAAAGTCGGTGTCAAAGGCATTAATGACACACTGTTTAGCCTGCCCATACTGCCCGACGTTAGAAAGGCCACGGATCAGGACCAGAGCGAGTACGTGCGGGTGAATCGCAGCTGAACCATCCTTCAGTTGCAGGCACTCGTTTAGTTCATCAAAGTGCTGCTTTACTGCGTGCACGTACGCAGAGACAGACTGTCCGGAAGCTTGACGCACCATAATACGGTCCAGAAGCGACAGGGTCCGGGATATGGACTGCGCGTCCAGTCTCTCGCACAGCAATTCCCAGGCAGCTGTTCCGCACTCAGGGCGTCCAGCTGGAACACTGGCGATTGCCTGTGCAGCAGCTTTATTATGTCTGCAGCACTGAACGAGCATGGCGTGCGCGAACCGCTGAGCGATTGGATTCAGGGGAACATCGGAGGAGGACAGAGCCAGCTGAGGAATCAGCGCGGCCCCCTTGATAGATAAGAACGACAGAAAGTCGCGCTTCCATATTTTAAATTCCCCCGTCTTGGGCATTAGCGGAGCTTCCAAACGAAATGACCGCGAAAACGAGTCACTATCGAAGTTATTTCCCCAGTCAGCCGTCATGGCAACAAATTCCGGGTCGATCGTGTGTCGACGACCGATTACCCCAGAATGTGTTGGGTCGTGCACAGGAGCAGGCACGAAGGCCCCAGTAGGCCTATACGGGCCGTCTGCAGGTTGGTTCCCCCCCGAGTCGATAGCGGTCGGGTGATCGCGTAGTGCGTCCCGACGGAGTAGCTCCGACTGTGTCCGGGCCTGGTCGTCCATACGCGCGTGGAGGAGTTGTAGCTGCTCCATCACCATTCGAATACTATCGCCGGCTGAGTCGACCGACGGAGTGTCGCACGTTCCGGAGTCGGCAGCCGAGTCGGCGGCCGATGCGGTAGGTGCCGCTTTCGATTTTGGCGCCATTCCAAGAAAAGACAGGTACCCAACCGGACAGTGGAAAAAACCACTAGCGGTAACTGTGCCTAACGGCGGTATACAAAGAGACGGCCTGATGCCCACCGACCCCTCGGCCTGTAGCCCCGGGGTGTCTCAGAGCACCTTTTCCGTATCCTCCACCCAGTGTGGGGCACAGTGACAGCCGAGGCAATAACAGGCAGGTGTATATGTCCGCTGCACTAAGTTACGGCTGATGCTGTCGTGCACCCTGTGTATGGGTATTCACCCTCACAATGCACCCCCCTTCCCCACTCCAGCTTGGACCTGTATGCACCCTGTCCGCACGAGCGAGTGCGCTTGTGCGGTTGGCTAGGTCGTCGAGGCGTAGAGTAGGATATAGCCGTAGTAGGCTAGAGTAGGTCCGAAGGTAGCGGGACTGTTCCGGAGAACAGAATTAAAAAGTGAAGAAATAAAAGTAAAGGTAAAGTAAGGTGTAAAGTATTGTTATTCAAAAATATGGTTGGCGTTGCCTTCGAGCGAGTTTCCAAGTTGCACGCCGAATGACACTGCTGTCTCGCGTATCCTTCAGGTGGAGGGCTCCATAACCTGTTGAACGTGGTATGCACGGTTCGATAAGGAAGACACTGTAACTTGCGGTGTGCTGGTTACAGGTACGCTACACAACCAGCCTTGGGTGACGGCTGGTGCTGAGACAAGAGAAGTGAGTGGTGCTATAGCTGTTAGCTGTCTATACGCTAGTTCGTGATATCGTGCTCAGGCACTCTAGATGATGTCCTGTACATAAGGACTTCTATCAGAGCATACATTAGCTCTCTGTAACTAATCTACATTAGGAATTACTTACAACAGGACGGGATGACCTTGCCGTAGTAGGCGAAGTTGACGCACTTTGTCTCATGGGAGTTAAGTTCGTCTAAAAAAGTCGATAGGTGGCTCTTGGGCCGCCTTACCACCCTCCGGCGCTGTGGTCGTGCCATGGGGGATGGATTGTTGTTGACTCGAGGTAATTGTGGTGGTTGTTCCTCCCTAGAGCTGGGCTATTAGGGCATGGTTAGCCGCCAAAAGTTGCTAAGTGATCCGTTGTTCGGATGCCGCTATTGATGCGCGGGTTTGTTCTTCGACGCATTGCTCGATGGAATCATTGGGCACGTCGTCTCATGGTGCGGAAGTGGACTTTTCATGTTGCATTGTACGAGGTTGTATAGCAAAACATTGGGAAGTGCCGCTTGACGCTTGAGTGCGCATGTGACGATGTAACTAACACCATGCTCGACTACGAGAGTCGAGACTGCGTTCGCGCGAAGCCTAAGCGCGAAAGCATAGAGTGCCATGCTCGTCGCGCTAGTTCTGGTTTATGAGGCTCGGGCTAGTTAGAGCTGACCGTTGGGGAAGTCAATCTGGTGGTTGGTTGCGCCGCTAGTAACAGTAACAATAACCGAGAGGTTCACTGTCCCGTACATATGGTTTTTAGGGTTAGCAAACCTCTAGGTTTAAATCAATCTGACAGTATACAAATTATTTATGACCGCCCGTCTATAATGGTATGTACCCTGCACCAGGTACCGTACTCGTACGGGTACCAACACCACAGTTGGCCTGTTCGCACCAGAAAACCCGCCGCGTTGCCACGCTAATCTCACACTTCACTATTAATTAACTCAGAACCTTCGGGCGTAGGCGGCACATACACACCCAACTCTCTGCACAACTCTTCCACTTCTAACTTCCCACGATCATGACTGAGGTGGAAATGGCTGAGCCGGTTGCCGATCCCGCTGTGGTTGCCGAGCCGCCCGTTAATAGGGAAGCTGCCGTCGACGGACCGCTGCCGGCTGTATCACCGCCTCATCATCCCCCGGACGAAGCAACTGCCAAAATTGCTGAGAGCGGGGACGAAGTCCTCGTTAGCACCGATGATGATAAGGCACCAAGGCAGCAGGGATTTCAGATGAAAGCTTTGAGCGAGGAGGAGAAAGCTGCTCGTGATAAAACACGGGCGGAACGACAGCGAAGTCGTAAGAAGGCTGACGCGGCGGTTAAGCGCGCGAAAGGTGATTTGGGTCGACGGAGAGTCGTAGCTCCGCCCCTCGCTCGTTTGCAGTCCCGCGTTTGCAGTTACCGTGTTGCAAGTATGACATCAATTCCTTCGTGCATGTAGAGGTGGCAATGGAGGTGAGTAGAGGGATTCCGTCGGAGGCCGGTGCCAGCAGAGTCGCCGTGTCCGGGGCTGAGGCGAGTGAGAGTCGTCCGGTGAGCGAAGTGGCGACCAAGGTGGAAAGGAACAAGTCGCGCGAGGAACGAAAACGAGTGAAGAGAGCAGGTGCGGCTCTGAGGCGCGAGCAAGGTACACACCGTCTTGTGAGATTTCGATTACTGCCTGCCTTCTTTCACTCGCTTTCGTATGCGGGCTCACTTCGATCGCATGTATTCTTCATCGACTGACGTGGCTCGTCGCTGACACGGCGATTCGCAGAAGCGGCGGCTCGGCAGGAGGAGCTCGACCCTGAGGCACTGCGCGCGGAGATGGAGACGGCGTGCGCGGGTCAAGAGGAGTTATGGAGCTCAACGAGCAAGTGGGACCCAGAGACGAGCGCGCGACTGGAGGCCGCTCTGCAGCATATCGTCAAGGTGCGTCGCGGCAAGATCACTCCGACGATCTCATGTCGGTATTCCCGAGCCGCACGAGGGTCGCGTCCGAAACTCATCATAGCCTTGTACATACCCACCGCCTCGTGCTGGGAATGGGGTGACTGAGAGCGAGGCGGGTGGCGGTGGGTCAGATGCACACGCCCAGCGCGGCGGACAAGGATGCGCGGCTGTCCATACTGCAGCGCTTGGGCGCGGCGCTGACAGAGGAGTTGGGGCAGGCTGGGGTGTTTGTGGAGCCCTATGGCTCCTTCACCACGGGCATTTACCATGCTGCCAGCGATCTGGACATCTCGCTTGAGGTAGCCACACTCCACTCTTTTCACACACCCCTCCCAGAACACACACACACACACACACACACACACACACACACACACACACACACACACACACACACACACACACACACACACACACACACACACACATGCTCCGTTCCAAATCGTGCGCTCTGGTTTGTCTTGCGTGGAGCAGGGCGAGTGGGTCGCAGACAGCCGAATGCCCAATCTGAGCTCCACGCCACAGCTTGGCGAGTGGTCCAAGCAGGAGCGTGGTGCGCTGCTGACTAAGGTGGTGAGGGTCCTTAAGACACACAAGGTGCACCCCCCCCTTCCCCCCCCAACCACCAAAAAGGGGGAAAAATAATAAAATATTCGAGAAAGAAAAACAGGTTAATACACCCCGATATGCCTCCACTCTAAGAGCCTCACCCCCACCCCGTTTCCTGTCGGAGCAATCATGCAATCAGATATCTCGCGGTTACGTGGAAATCATTCGTGGGGCGCGGGTGCCCATCGTCAAGTTTGTGGACTCAGCAACGGGGATTCCTTGCGACCTTTGCGTCGGAAATGGCGGGGCCGCCTTCAAGGTGACGACACCCTCCATGTATGCCCATGCGTCCGGGATGGTAGGGCACCTGACTCTGACCCTGACTGCTCCATGTGTTGCTGCTTTTGGCAGTCTGAGGTGTTGGGCTATATGGCATCTATCGACCCGCGATTCGTGCCGCTGACAGTGCTCGTGAAAAAATGGGCCAAGGTGAGCGCTCCCTCCCCCGCCCTTCCTCCTCTCCCGTCCACCCCCATGCGCTCTACCCTCACCCGAGAGAATACGCGCTGCCACTCTCGTCGAATTGCTGTTTCTATCCTCCTCACAGACACCTAACTGTGTGTGTGTGTGTGTTTGTGCGTGTGCGTGTGCGCGCGCGTGTGTGTATGCGTTTGTGTCCACCCCTCTACGGTGGACCAGGCTCATGGGATCAATAACCCAAGCTTTGGCACGTTCAACAGCTACGCACTCACACTCATGGTTCCACCCTTCCCCTTATCCTCTTCCCCTTTTTCGCCCCCCTTCTTCTCATGTGATTCTGCTGCTCATGCGTATCGTGCAGCACGCTTTGCCTAGTGTAGGGGAGAGAGCTGGGTATCTGCGTGTTTGGGGAGGAATGGGTGCTGATGGTGATCCGCGTGTCTCCTCTCATTTTCTGCTTTACTTGTCGTGGAATAGGTTGCCTTTTACCTTCAAACCGTCAAGCCTGCCATCCTGCCGCCCATCTGTGAACTGCTCGCCGGCAACCTGGGCTCCTTCAAGGGCCGCCCCTTGGACCACGGCCCTTACGGACCCCACTCGGGAACGGAGAGTCTGGAAATCGCGCGCACGCGCGCCATCCGCTTCCGTGAGCACGGCTTTGGCAGCAAGCAGTCGGTCAGCTCGCTCATGGAGCTGTTTGCCGGGTTTGTTGTCAGAATGGGCGCAGCGCTCGCCTGGTACGACCCCAGAAATGCCGCTTGGCCTTTGATAGTTTTTTTCTGCACGAATGAGCATGCCTTAGCCGTCGTCCTTCCCTCTCATTCTCTAATTCGCTCAGGTGGAACGACAAAGGGTCCGGCAGTGTGCGCATCAGCGCCTGGGCGGGCGCGTGGACGGTACACGTGTGGGATCACCACAACTACCTGGTGCGGCAAGCCCTATCGTGTGCACAACCCCTCGTCGTGTCTCAATGACGCGGTCCGCCCCACGTGCTGTGGATTTAGTGTATAGTTTGCTTACTTTTTCAATAGATCGAAATATTGTTTTGAAACGTTTTCAGGTATATTTATTTTTATTGGCGGTCTGTGTGTGTATTTGTGTGAGTGAGTTTGTGAATCTGGTGTGTGTGTTTGTGTGTGTGTGTGTGTGTGTGTGTATGTGTGTGTGTGTGTGTGTATGTGTGTGTGTGTGTGTGTCGTTACGTTTGTGTGTGGCTTCTGTTGAATTAGTTATCTGTCTTATTGTTTCTGGGAGGATATCGCATCGATTTCTGTTTGTGTTTTTTCCCTGTAGAGCAGGCGGGAGAGTTTGTGCCTGTGATTAGGTGTGTGTGTGTGTGTGTGTGTGTGTGTGTGTAGAGGAGGGGGGTGAAATTATGGGGGATGGAGTAAAAAGGGACGCCAACGCTTTAATCTCTGGTCGCCGCAGGTGGCGGTGGAAGACCCCTTTGACGCGGCAGAGAACTGCGCTCGTACGTTGGGCGTCAGAGAGAAGGGGGTCAAGGACAAGATGTTGCAGCGTGTGGTGAATGTCTTCCACTGGACGGAGGATGGGTTACGGGAGCTGAGTCCCGGCACGGGGCTGGGTAGCGTGGTGGACGAGCTGTTTGGGGCGAGCACCGCGGAGGGGATGCCTGCCGAGCTGACTCCCCATTTATTGCCCCGCCCGGATGGCGTCCGTCGAGCACCGAGCGTGTCCCGTCCCGCGCAGCAAGGCACGCACCCACGCCTGTGTTGACCTTCGCAATCCAATATTCCAATCTCACGCAACACAACCCAGTAGTATAAGTCAACATAATTTCACTCACTACACTTTATTATGGTGCTACCCAAACGGACACGGTTCAATGAAATGTGGATCCGTGGAGTAGACTGTAATCCGCTGTGGAGTCAGTCGGCAAATGCAAGAAAAAGCTGAGGGCAGCGTCCGCACATGTGCGCCATCAGGCAACAACGGTCTCAAGGCTGGCGATCTCAACTGGCGGGAGTCGGAGGCGTGGAAAGCTGGCGACGGGCCGCGAAGGCCAAAGGGTCGGGAGAGGCGCAGAAACGCACGGTGCGCCTCCTGTCGCTGCTCGCTGCATTTCCAACATCCGCCCCCTTCCCTCCTGTTACTGCGACTCCTCACTCCCCACTGTTACTTTTACCCACGCCACTCTTTCGGCATGGAGGTATGTTCTGATAGGTCTGCTGTAACCAACGCAACTTTGAACCCGCCTTCTTCATCTTCCTCTGCTTCACGGCATCATTGATTACTGTCCGCGCATTTATGAACCCCTTCCTTCACTTATGAAAAGTAGTAGGGAAGAAAGGAACATAGTTACTAGATACAGCGATCTATTGAAAAAGTAAGCAAACTATACACTAAATCCACAGCACGTGGGGCGGACCGCGTCATTGAGACACGACGAGGGGTTGTGCACACGATAGGGCTTGCCGCACCAGGTAGTTGTGGTGATCCCACACGTGTACCGTCCACGCGCCCGCCCAGGCGCTGATGCGCACACTGCCGGACCCTTTGTCGTTCCACCTGAGCGAATTAGAGAATGAGAGGGAAGGACGACGGCTAAGGCATGCTCATTCGTGCAGAAAAAAACTATCAAAGGCCAAGCGGCATTTCTGGGGTCGTACCAGGCGAGCGCTGCGCCCATTCTGACAACAAACCCGGCAAACAGCTCCATGAGCGAGCTGACCGACTGCTTGCTGCCAAAGCCGTGCTCACGGAAGCGGATGGCGCGCGTGCGCGCGATTTCCAGACTCTCCGTTCCCGAGTGGGGTCCGTAAGGGCCGTGGTCCAAGGGGCGGCCCTTGAAGGAGCCCAGGTTGCCGGCGAGCAGTTCACAGATGGGCGGCAGGATGGCAGGCTTGACGGTTTGAAGGTAAAAGGCAACCTATTCCACGACAAGTAAAGCAGAAAATGAGAGGAGACACGCGGATCACCATCAGCACCCATTCCTCCCCAAACACGCAGATACCCAGCTCTCTCCCCTACACTAGGCAAAGCGTGCTGCACGATACGCATGAGCAGCAGAATCACATGAGAAGAAGGGGGGCGAAAAAGGGGAAGAGGATAAGGGGAAGGGTGGAACCATGAGTGTGAGTGCGTAGCTGTTGAACGTGCCAAAGCTTGGGTTATTGATCCCATGAGCCTGGTCCACCGTAGAGGGGTGGACACAAACGCATACACACACGCGCGCGCACACGCACACGCACAAACACACACACACACACACAGTTAGGTGTCTGTGAGGAGGATAGAAACAGCAATTCGACGAGAGTGGCAGCGCGTATTCTCTCGGGTGAGGGTAGAGCGCATGGGGGTGGACGGGAGAGGAGGAAGGGCGGGGGAGGGAGCGCTCACCTTGGCCCATTTTTTCACGAGCACTGTCAGCGGCACGAATCGCGGGTCGATAGATGCCATATAGCCCAACACCTCAGACTGCCAAAAGCAGCAACACATGGAGCAGTCAGGGTCAGAGTCAGGTGCCCTACCATCCCGGACGCATGGGCATACATGGAGGGTGTCGTCACCTTGAAGGCGGCCCCGCCATTTCCGACGCAAAGGTCGCAAGGAATCCCCGTTGCTGAGTCCACAAACTTGACGATGGGCACCCGCGCCCCACGAATGATTTCCACGTAACCGCGAGATATCTGATTGCATGATTGCTCCGACAGGAAACGGGGTGGGGGTGAGGCTCTTAGAGTGGAGGCATATCGGGGTGTATTAACCTGTTTTTCTTTCTCGAATATTTTATTATTTTTCCCCCTTTTTGGTGGTTGGGGGGGGAAGGGGGGGGTGCACCTTGTGTGTCTTAAGGACCCTCACCACCTTAGTCAGCAGCGCACCACGCTCCTGCTTGGACCACTCGCCAAGCTGTGGCGTGGAGCTCAGATTGGGCATTCGGCTGTCTGCGACCCACTCGCCCTGCTCCACGCAAGACAAACCAGAGCGCACGATTTGGAACGGAGCATGTGTGTGTGTGTGTGTGTGTGTGTGTGTGTGTGTGTGTGTGTGTGTGTGTGTGTGTGTGTGTGTGTGTGTGTGTGTGTGTGTGTGTGTGTGTGTGTGTTCTGGGAGGGGTGTGTGAAAAGAGTGGAGTGTGGCTACCTCAAGCGAGATGTCCAGATCGCTGGCAGCATGGTAAATGCCCGTGGTGAAGGAGCCATAGGGCTCCACAAACACCCCAGCCTGCCCCAACTCCTCTGTCAGCGCCGCGCCCAAGCGCTGCAGTATGGACAGCCGCGCATCCTTGTCCGCCGCGCTGGGCGTGTGCATCTGACCCACCGCCACCCGCCTCGCTCTCAGTCACCCCATTCCCAGCACGAGGCGGTGGGTATGTACAAGGCTATGATGAGTTTCGGACGCGACCCTCGTGCGGCTCGGGAATACCGACATGAGATCGTCGGAGTGATCTTGCCGCGACGCACCTTGACGATATGCTGCAGAGCGGCCTCCAGTCGCGCGCTCGTCTCTGGGTCCCACTTGCTCGTTGAGCTCCATAACTCCTCTTGACCCGCGCACGCCGTCTCCATCTCCGCGCGCAGTGCCTCAGGGTCGAGCTCCTCCTGCCGAGCCGCCGCTTCTGCGAATCGCCGTGTCAGCGACGAGCCACGTCAGTCGATGAAGAATACATGCGATCGAAGTGAGCCCGCATACGAAAGCGAGTGAAAGAAGGCAGGCAGTAATCGAAATCTCACAAGACGGTGTGTACCTTGCTCGCGCCTCAGAGCCGCACCTGCTCTCTTCACTCGTTTTCGTTCCTCGCGCGACTTGTTCCTTTCCACCTTGGTCGCCACTTCGCTCACCGGACGACTCTCACTCGCCTCAGCCCCGGACACGGCGACTCTGCTGGCACCGGCCTCCGACGGAATCCCTCTACTCACCTCCATTGCCACCTCTACATGCACGAAGGAATTGATGTCATACTTGCAACACGGTAACTGCAAACGCGGGACTGCAAACGAGCGAGGGGCGGAGCTACGACTCTCCGTCGACCCAAATCACCTTTCGCGCGCTTAACCGCCGCGTCAGCCTTCTTACGACTTCGCTGTCGTTCCGCCCGTGTTTTATCACGAGCAGCTTTCTCCTCCTCGCTCAAAGCTTTCATCTGAAATCCCTGCTGCCTTGGTGCCTTATCATCATCGGTGCTAACGAGGACTTCGTCCCCGCTCTCAGCAATTTTGGCAGTTGCTTCGTCCGGGGGATGATGAGGCGGTGATACAGCCGGCAGCGGTCCGTCGACGGCAGCTTCCCTATTAACGGGCGGCTCGGCAACCACAGCGGGATCGGCAACCGGCTCAGCCATTTCCACCTCAGTCATGATCGTGGGAAGTTAGAAGTGGAAGAGTTGTGCAGAGAGTTGGGTGTGTATGTGCCGCCTACGCCCGAAGGTTCTGAGTTAATTAATAGTGAAGTGTGAGATTAGCGTGGCAACGCGGCGGGTTTTCTGGTGCGAACAGGCCAACTGTGGTGTTGGTACCCGTACGAGTACGGTACCTGGTGCAGGGTACATACCATTATAGACGGGCGGTCATAAATAATTTGTATACTGTCAGATTGATTTAAACCTAGAGGTTTGCTAACCCTAAAAACCATATGTACGGGACAGTGAACCTCTCGGTTATTGTTACTGTTACTAGCGGCGCAACCAACCACCAGATTGACTTCCCCAACGGTCAGCTCTAACTAGCCCGAGCCTCATAAACCAGAACTAGCGCGACGAGCATGGCACTCTATGCTTTCGCGCTTAGGCTTCGCGCGAACGCAGTCTCGACTCTCGTAGTCGAGCATGGTGTTAGTTACATCGTCACATGCGCACTCAAGCGTCAAGCGGCACTTCCCAATGTTTTGCTATACAACCTCGTACAATGCAACATGAAAAGTCCACTTCCGCACCATGAGACGACGTGCCCAATGATTCCATCGAGCAATGCGTCGAAGAACAAACCCGCGCATCAATAGCGGCATCCGAACAACGGATCACTTAGCAACTTTTGGCGGCTAACCATGCCCTAATAGCCCAGCTCTAGGGAGGAACAACCACCACAATTACCTCGAGTCAACAACAATCCATCCCCCATGGCACGACCACAGCGCCGGAGGGTGGTAAGGCGGCCCAAGAGCCACCTATCGACTTTTTTAGACGAACTTAACTCCCATGAGACAAAGTGCGTCAACTTCGCCTACTACGGCAAGGTCATCCCGTCCTGTTGTAAGTAATTCCTAATGTAGATTAGTTACAGAGAGCTAATGTATGCTCTGATAGAAGTCCTTATGTACAGGACATCATCTAGAGTGCCTGAGCACGATATCACGAACTAGCGTATAGACAGCTAACAGCTATAGCACCACTCACTTCTCTTGTCTCAGCACCAGCCGTCACCCAAGGCTGGTTGTGTAGCGTACCTGTAACCAGCACACCGCAAGTTACAGTGTCTTCCTTATCGAACCGTGCATACCACGTTCAACAGGTTATGGAGCCCTCCACCTGAAGGATACGCGAGACAGCAGTGTCATTCGGCGTGCAACTTGGAAACTCGCTCGAAGGCAACGCCAACCATATTTTTGAATAACAATACTTTACACCTTACTTTACCTTTACTTTTATTTCTTCACTTTTTAATTCTGTTCTCCGGAACAGTCCCGCTACCTTCGGACCTACTCTAGCCTACTACGGCTATATCCTACTCTACGCCTCGACGACCTAGCCAACCGCACAAGCGCACTCGCTCGTGCGGACAGGGTGCATACAGGTCCAAGCTGGAGTGGGGAAGGGGGGTGCATTGTGAGGGTGAATACCCATACACAGGGTGCACGACAGCATTCAGCCGTAACTTAGTGCAGCGGACATATACACCTGCCTGTTATTGCCTCGGCTGTCACTGTGCCCCACACTGGGTGGAGGATACGGAAAAGGTGCTCTGAGACACCCCGGGGCTACAGGCCGAGGGGTCGGCTGGGCATCAGGCCGTCTCTTTGTATACCGCCGTTAGGCACAGTTACCGCTAGTGGTTTTTTTCCACTGTCCGGTTGGGTACCTCGACCCTTTTACG